>CM037791.1:55818930-55868930 GCA_021229015.1 Solen grandis | reverse complement strand
TTTTCATTATTTTGATTAGGACTAGTTAAGATATCTTCTCTTTGAATTTGGTCAATTTTCCTTATTTCATCATTTTCTCTCATTTTAAATGTTTCAGATGTATGATTTGTATTGAGTCCAACAATACTTGGCTGAGCCAGCTTTTCTTCCATTTCTGCTGATAAACAAAATTCACTACCATTAACAGATTCAACATTACTCTTATCTATAAAATTTAAATCTAATATACTCTCTTTATATTCAGTTTCTGAAGGAACTTGAATGTCTTCTTTCAGTTTGTCAAGATTCTCTACCTTCGGTTGTTTGTTTCGCACTCCAGTCAGTTCCAAACAGTAGTCATTAAGTTTGGACGTCAATTTTCTCTTCCTAACAGGCCTTTCTATTTTCATAACAGGAGGTAAAATGTTCTTGGAATTTTTTGTTCTCAAATGTTTATCACCAGATTTTGTAGGAGTATGTGAGAAGATCTCTAAAGCATTAGCAGAACAAGTTTCTTCAATGACTGTGGTTACTTCAGAAGCGTGATCAAGATCAACTTGAACATTTACATCTACAGCACCGCTATTTTCTGCAGGATTAACCCCCTTGTTGCAGCCATTACTTGAATCCCTTATGCAATCTATATCAGTAGAAGCTGACTGTGTGCCACTCTGCAGTTCACTACATGAGCTGCTGTCTACAGCTGCAACTGGCTTGGCCTCAGAGCTAGGAGCATGTGGTACAAAAACCTGTCAATAAAATGAGATATATTCCTATTAGATGATTCTCTCTCTGTCTCTCTCTCACATATATGCATCATTTAAGCATTTTATTTCACCATTTGATTTTGAAAACAAAACTGTTCTTAACTAGTATTAAAACCTGCCCAATGAATTATTAGAAATTTGAGTAAATGATATTTGTTTGAGTAGAGACAGTTCATTAGTCCATCATCAAATATGTTAGTCTGCTGTACTCCTACCATGAACTTTTTAGGAGGGAAGAAGGTGGGATTTTTTTTAAACTCTGACAATGGCAGAACTGAGAGGTCAGAAGGGATGAACATTTATTATCAAGCTTACTTAAGTATAATTTCATTTTAACATTATTTTGTTTACATGTTTGAAAGAAAGTTATGGTGGATATCTTATGGATAGTGGCATGAAACAGGAAAGAACAGATTGAGCCAAACTTACAGAAATCAACAGAGAGAAAAAATGGGGGAGTTGGTACCTATACTGTTCAATCAGACTTACTGCGAACAAACATACTTTTGATGATGGCCTTAGTAATAATTTTCATTTTCATTCAAACATCTTTTCTCAAACACTAACATTTAAATTTATTAAGATATAACAATTTAAAACACAGAAACCTTTTTTTATGAAATATTACTATAGATGCTGATCTTTAACAAATAATTTACATACATGTATTTTCAAAAACACAATCAGATTATTTGTACCATATCTGCCGCTTTTAGTAATATTTTTGTTCAACTGTACCTATTTTCCTAAACATTTATTTTCATTCAAGTACTGGTAAGTTGAAAGACAGATGTGAACAATCTTCTAACTGTATTTAAATTAGAAGTCAGCAAATCTGCATAATAAACAGAATTTAAAATCCAAGTTAGAACAGACAGTTCTAAATGGTTACCCATTTCCTTCTGGAATATTCAAGCAGGGTTGTAAAATTTCTAATATTAACCTCTCTCGACCCTCACACTTACAAAATTTAAGGTAGAAAAACCAAGAACAACAGCTGTCAGAGGAAAGCATGCTCAACTTTTCGAAATGCTTGGTGAAAAATCAAATGAAATCTATTTTAATTCTTGCCCTTCACAAACCCTGTATATAATAACATGGGTAAAAGTTGGAAATAAAAAAAATTTGAAAATCCTGATTTTAGCAATTTTTATATAGTTTTATATAGAATGAGAAGTCATTTGGCAATCAGAAAACCTGAAGTTCAGGAAAATTCCTGAAATTTTTACCCATGTAGTAACAGTCAGAAAAGATATATCTTGATAGTCTGATGCCCCTGATATGTTTATGAAGTCTAAAATCAATTCCATACCTAGTTACTGAGATATAAGCATAATAAAACTGCATGCAAAAATTTAATCAAAATATCCAAGTTAGAAAAGGACCATAAATTGTATTAAACTCATCAAAGAGTTATCCTCCTTGATTTTCTGATGCCCCTGAACACACTCATAAACTTTTTCGACAATAACATAAACTATTTCTGAGATATAAACTGGATAGTAGCTTGCATGCAAAACTTTTACCAAATTTTCAACTGCATGCCAAACTTTAACCAAAATGTCAAAAAGTGGCCACACCCTGCATTATATTCAGTCAAAAACTATCTGTCTCTATACAATAGTATCATGTATGATACCAGTGAACATATTAAAGAAGTTTTAAATCAATCTTATGCATGGTTACTGAGATATAAGCATGAAAATCTTTGCATTAAAACTCAAAATTCTAAGTAAAACTGAACATATTCATAAACTTTCAAGTCAATACCAGGAATAGTTATCGAGATGTATGGTTGATAGTAACTTGCAAGCAAAACTTTAACCAAAAGCTGCAACGCCAACACCGACACAATGGTGACTGCAATACAGTGGCTCTCATAGTCTTTCAATAGTCAAACTAAAAATAAAAAGAAATGCTCTAAATTTTCACTTGCCCTGCACGAATGGGTTAGAGGAATTTTTCAACCCTGGTTTTGTGATGTAATTCCAATTGTATTAACCAAGTGTGCATATAATAGCCAGCAAGCCCTTACCTGGAGCTCCTTTATCTTCTTGTTCCAGTCATGTGTGCCTCCCATCTTGTTAACTTGAGCCATTATCTCACCCGCAGTAGCGTCAAACAAATGAGCGTCCTTCTCATCCATTTCAAAAGAGATTGTACCATCATCTGCGCGCCCTATATTTCTCACTGTCACACAGCAGTTAACATCAGTTGCGGCAGGAGCAATATCACTTGGTTCATTTTCACTCACAGGATCAACATGTTTCACGTTATTGGCAGTTCTGTCGGTACAAGAACCTGGGGAAAGTTCCTTATTACATGGCATAATTTCAGGTTCTGTCTCTGATTCAACTGATTCCTTGAAATATTTTCTGGGTGTTAAGATCCTAACATTAGGATCAAAATGGTTATTTAAATGTTCCGCCTCCACTTGTGTGTAGCTACAAGTGTAGTCATACTTGGGGAAGGCCGTTCCTGTCACATGATCAAAATAATATGAACCACCTTCATTATGCTTCATGCAGTGGTAATGGAGGACACAAATAGTTTCAAATGTTCTGGAGCAGCCACCACACCGAAACTCATCAGTCTGTCTAAACCGACCCTTCAGGACTTCACGAAGTTTGTCTTGGTTTGAAAACTGACACAAATGGTCAGCCATATCATAGCAATTATGATTTCCTCTTTTATAAGATGTACGACACAGAATTCTGAAAAACAAATGTACCACATATTTATGTAGCAACTGTGTGTGCGTACTTACATGTGTGTCTGTAAGTAAGGCTTACATCAATTTTTTCAATTTTGATAAAAAGTTTAATATACATTGACTTTTTAATAATTATCACAGACATTCCTTGTCCACAGTGGGGCTCGAAACCAAAACCTTCAATTAGCTATCGGTCATGTTACCACTGGACAACGGTGCAATGGACAACATTTAGCACTTTTGATCTGAATAGATAAAGAACATATTGCAGCGGGAATATGCAAGTTCTGAGGAAGAAGTAATCATCTTGGTTCATCGGATTTTGAAAATCAAGCTGACCAGTGCCTTTATATCAAGTCTTCTGGCATCATTAATCTCTCCTGAGATCCATTCCGGTTATTTTTTTTCGAATTGGCCTCCGCTGGATCCAGTGGAAGCCAATTCGAAAAAAAATAACCAGAGTGGATCTCAGTAGAGATTACTGGTATCATTGCAAAGACTTTATTTATTTGATGTTGTACAAGTTATTTTCTGTTCCTATTGTCCTTTTTTGGACGCATTAATTTCATTAAGTGTGATGTCTGTAGAGATGAAGCTAACGTTTTTACCAACTCTTACATTAGGATTAATCTTAAGTCTAAGTCGCCTGCTTGTAAGGTTTCTAGTTAGGTCCTTATAGAACCTAAACTTATTATACAGTAAAACTAAAAAAAAAATCCTGACAGAAAATGATTAAAATATTGGGCAGATTATGATGATGTACACAGCAAATGCCGTCTTTATTTCCCCCCGTTTCGGAAGCTACAGCGTACAAAATTCAGAATGTACTCACCCTCTCATCGCACAACTGCAAATGGAGAAATTTAGTAAAGGGGCGATAACTTTGGATATACCTCGCTGCAATATCATCAAATTATGAATGGAACGGTTTAACTAAAAATATATATTTATGTATTTCATGTAAACTATAAATAAATATAGATATATTAAACAATATTTTCTCTAGCAATTGGCAATCTCGATGATAATCCTTTCCAAAAAGAATAATGATGACTAAAAAGAAAATGAAAAAGAAACAATGATGTATCCCTAAAGCCGCCTCCAACACGAGAGCGTCATGTCAAAGACAACTTGTGATAATTTTCGGAATTCTGAATGTTATAGGTATTTCAGCTCTTTGACCTGTAAATTAATATTAATTTTATGTTATTAGTATTTAAAAAGAGAGATTACCGTACCATTCGTTTGTGTTGATGTTAAAGTTATGCGTTTTCGCGGCTCATGAAATAACCATGTTGAGTCTTTATCGGTCTGTAACGCTTGTCCTCAGCAGCCGTCAGATGTTAATTATTTAATATATTTCGTTCAAGTTTTTTTTTAGTTTTGTTTTCTTGGAAACAGTTGGTCCACTACCTGTGTCTGGACAGGGTGGCTGTCCAAAACTTGAATGCATGTCTTTAATGAAATAACCCCAAATTACTAGATATGTCTTAAAAAGTGTACTCCTGCACAAAGGTGTCCATAAGTAACCACTATATGATTTTGGTAACCAGTGGTTACTCCTATATGTCTTTAGAGTGCACTTCTTGGGCCATATATGAAAATTACATATATGGCCCAAAAAATGCACTGTGTACATAGGTGTTCATAAGTAACCACTATATGTCTTTTGTAACCAGTGGTTCCTCCTATATTTCTTTGGTATCCAGTGGTTGCTTCTCTACTTCTTTGATTACTAAATGTATAATGGGTTTAGTGAAAGAAAGAAAGAAAGAAAGAAAAAAGAGAATGAATTAAATCAGTTTCTCAGATTAAGGAAGAAAAAATGAATATTATACATATAGACATATCTACAAAATTATGCATCTTTCTTTGTATAAATTGGTCAAGATCACCAACCAGTAAATTTTGAGCAGATAATTGTTGTTTGCAACATCTGATAATTAATATTCTAACCCGTTTTTACTATTTAAGCATATATCGACAACATTAATCTCTACTGAGATCAGCTGCTTCAGTTATTTTTTTGTATTGGCCTTCGCTGGAGGCATTGACTTCCGCCCAGTGGAGGCCAATACGAAAAAAATAACCAGAGCAGATCTCAGTAGAGATTATGACAACATATGCAAGCAAGCATTTATTGTATCAAAAAGAAATTCACATTTTAAATGAAATCATTTGATTAACAATGTTATACCAGTAAGGATTAGCTTCCAATTAATGGTAAACCGATAATTCTCACCTATACGTATATAATAAATCAATCAGTCTATCAAAGGAGGTCTTGCATAGCACAAAAATGTATACTGCATATTCTGTTGTGCCTCACAAATCATTGATTTTCACATTTAAGAATAAATTTGACAAGTAATTAAAAACCTTCACAAGTTCAAAGTGGCAGTCTCCAGTCCCTTTAAAATTTTTGGTAGTCAACTAATAACGCTTTTTTCACTGTATGTATTTTTCAAATCGCGACAGTAATTCATGTTTGTATATATACAGATCACTAAATTCATTACTTTGAATTCATTTATGCCAAGTATTTGAATAAGAGGCAGAGTTATAACCAGGGTTCAACAGTATAAGCATGGCTCACCTTGGCTGTAAAAAAGTTTGCACCAATATATTCGTCGAAATTAATGAGAAAAATTGGAGCCAAATTAAGTACTGGAGTGGCTCCAATGTATTTTTAGATATTTTTCTTGTTTTTATATTCTGATATATATATGTATTATACTCAGACTGCCAGAGACACATTCTCTCAGGGCATAATATCTAAAAGATGATAAAAAGAAATAGAAAAATAAATGAGATGGAAATATAAAATATATGAATTTTTTTTTTTATCTCCAATTTTAAGAGAATATATATATATATACGATTTGTGTTAAAAGATCAGATAGAGATTTTACATCATTCAAGAAATTGAACTTGTTATTAGATATTTGTTCTGAAATATATAAATTTTACCTTTTTTTTGTCATTTCAGGTTTGGAATCATTCATTTGTTGGAAGTTGTGCAGGGAGGTACACTTGAGCTATATGTATTCCTCAGTTTAAAAAAAACAAAACAAAAAACGATGAAAATGTTTATGCCTTGCAGAAAAGGAGTAGGTTTTCAGTTTATATGTCAGAGAAGAAACATACAATCTTTATCAGACAGATTTAAATCTAAACTGAAAATCAGTGAATATGAACAGAGCATAATGTTATTCAAGAGAAGAGATAAAAGTCAAACAACTGCAACAACAAGAACTGATACTTGCCATGAGGAACACATCCCAAAGCTGATCATGGAGAATTTGCCGTCTCTTTCTTTTGGTGACAGATTATACTTAAACTCTGATAAATCAGCATATCACATAAACAGCCGCAACACTGATTTTAAAAAGGAACCCTACTCTAGCACTCTGCAGCTACTGATCTGTCATTTAGAGTCATTTAATAGCTATATACCAGAAAATTCAGTCGGAAAAACCTTGGAAAGAATGTGTGTTATCAGGGAAGCTGGAATGAATCTGTTTCAAGAAAAATTTCTCCTGTCTAAGGGAGTACAAGAAGAGTTGTATTCCGCTGTTATTACAGAGGTTGCATCATTACAAGATAGTAACCTTCTAGAGCTGATATTTTGGGGATCCCATTATCCAGATTTCAACAAAACATGCTACATGTCACTTACTTCTGAGTTTTTGCAGCGTTTGGGTGAAGGTCATTACAAATTTCCAGCACTCCATGACTTGAGCAGAAAATTATTCAGGTGCTATACAACAAGCTCAAAACTGAAAAAAAGTGAAACTTTAATATCAGTGTGGCGTTACATGTGTGAGGCGTACCCAATGGAAATTTGCATGAAGTTTTCCTCAGACATTGACCTAATTACCCTGGACATGTTTCCGTTGTTTTGGGAAATGATTAAACCAGCCATTAATGAACATTTGCTCGAAATGAGTATCTACGATATATATACCATATCAAGAATATGCCCCACAAATTTTCAAGATGTTATTGACGATGTTCAAAAGTTCAAGTTGTTTTGGCTTGAGCACAACAGATATGAAGTTCCAGTATCAGATATAACATTGTTACTCACAGATCTCATAAGGTACAATGATGTGGACAAAGCGCTGCTTAAACTGCTCACTGATCTGTTTGTCTTGTATGATGCAAAAGGTGAAGTTACAGTTGATTTTATGAAGTTGGCATTAAAATACTGCCAAAAGTGTAGATATTATAGCCCAAAGATGCTAGAACTTGCGTGTCAGACATATGTGAAAGATGACAAGGGCTTCACTGATGATCAATTAAGGGTGCTTGTTGAGGCCATCAGCTTCCTGAATTTTGAACCCAAGGCCCAGAAAACTTTCTTTCTCAAGGTAGGGAGGTCAACAGCTTAGCATTAGTGGTTGTAAAATATAATTCTGAGACAGACATGTCTTTTTTTAGCTCTACTATTTGAAGAATTAGGGGAGCTATCCTACTCACTTGGCATTGGCCTTGGTGTAACACTTGGTCAAGCTTTTGTTTTCAGTTTCAACTATTAAAGGTATGCACTTGAAACTCCACACATCTTCAGGGTCATAATTATAGTTTACTGACAAAGACCCATATCTCTAGTTGTGCTTTTTTTCTCAATTACTCTCCTTTATGAATTTGAATAATTCCTGGTCAAGGTTTTGTATGCAACATACGATACTACATACATGTATCATGCTTATATCTCAGCTATCAGTTATGAGGTTTAATTGAACTTCATCAAGGTGTTTCAAGGCACCAGATCATCAAGCTTAATAAGTCTTGATTTAATTATACCCCCCGCACAACAAAGTTGTAAGGGGGGTATACTGGATTCAGCTTGTCTCTCTGGCCGTCTGTCGGTTTCTTTGTCAGTGCTGTAACTCAAAAAGTATGAAAGGCATCAAGATGAAACTTCATATGTGGATAGATCTCATTGAGGGGGAGTGCAGTGACCAAGAACCATAACTCTCTGGCGCGAAATTTTAGAGTTATTGCCCTTTGTAAATTTTCATACTTAATTTTTGTCCGGGCCGTAACTCACAAAGTATATAAGATATCAAGATGAAACTTCATATGTGGATAGATCTCATTGAGGGGGCAAGCAGTGACCAAGAACCATAACTCTCTGTGCGTAATTTTGGAGTTATTGCCCTTTGTAAATTTTCATACTTAATTTTTGTCCGGGCTGTAACTCAAAAAGTATAAAAGGCATCAAGATGAAACTTCATATGTGGATGATCTCATTGAGGGGGAGTGCAGTAACCAAGAACTATAACTATCTGTCGTGTAATTTTGGAGTTATTGCCCTTTGTAAAATTCCATACTTAATTTTTGTCCAGGCCGTAACTCAAAGAGTATAAAAGATATCAAGATGAAACTTCATATGTGGATGGATCTCATTGAGGGGGCGTGCAGTGACCAAGAACCATAACTCTCTATTACATAATTTTGGAGTTATTGCCCTTTGTAAATTTTCATACTTAATATTTGTCCAGGCTGTAACTCAAAAAGTATAAAAGGCATCAAGATGAAACTTCATATGTAGATAATTCTCATTGAGGGAGCGTGCAGTGACCAAGAACCATACCTCTCTGTTGCGTAATTTTGGATTATTATTGTTGGTTGTAAACTTTCATCCTTAATTTTTGTCCGGGCTGTAACTCAAAAAATATAAAAGGCATCAAGATGGAACTTCATATGTGGATAGATCTCATTGAGAGGGCGTGCAGTGACCAAGAACCATAACTCTCTGTCGCATAATTTAGGAGTTATTGTCCTTGGTAAATTTTCATACTTAATTTTTGTCCGGGCCGTAACTCAAAAAGTATAAAAGATATCAAGATGAAACTTCATATGTAGATAGATCTCACTGAGGGGGCATGCAGTGACCATGAACCATAACTCTTTGTCATGTAATTTTGGAATTATTGCCCTTTATAAATTTTCATACTTAATTTTTGTCCAGGTTGTAACTCAAAAAGTATAAAAGGCATCATGATGAAACTTGAAACAAGAACTGTAAACTTCATTCCTGTGACAAAGCGACATGAGGGGGGGTATTTGCACCATTACAATGGCAGTTCTAGTTTCATGTGAAATACTGTTTTTAGCTCACCAGATTCATACAGAACTCTGGTTGCCAAGACAACCAACACAATTTTACTTTAAAAAAAACAACAAAAAATAAACTAAAAATCCTCTTTTCAGAAACCAATTGAAGAATTTAATTTCCTTTTACACAAATGGGGTCACTTCATAGTCATCTAACATAACTGCTAAAATGAAGTTGATCTCTTAAAAAATGAGGCCCCCACAAGGTTTGTTATTTACCTTATATACTCTTTATAGAAAATTTCAAAAATCCTCTTCTCTGAAACTAATGGCCAGAATTTAATTTTATGCGGTACAAATGGTTGCCTAAATTTTCTCTACCATATTTACTAAATGAAATTAATCCCTTGAAAAATGAGGCCCCATCAGCATTTGTTAGTTTCCTTAAAATTAATACTCTAAATATAGAACATTGATTATCTCCCTTTATTAAAAATCCATACCATCCCAAAATTTACTTTCACTTCTGGTCCATGTTGTTGTCCTTTTGGCAGATTAACAAATATAGCAAATGAATATTCAGACATAGGGAGATAAGTTTCTCAATGTTTTGTATATTTCAGTAAAGGAATGCATATATTCTGTTGATTCCGTAAGTAGGTTGTATTGATTTATTCAAAAGATTTAAAAAAAAAAAAGAGTTGAAGCGAGTCGACCCCCAAAATAGTGTCCACCCTTGTTGATATTTATGTGTCTAGAGTGTGTTTGATGTTAGTTTGTGATGTTAATCTGTCTGTCTGTATGTCATTTATGTGTGTGTCTCTGTGTATACGGAGAATACACATGTATATAGATTTGGATATTATATGACTAACAAAAGAGATCGTTTCCGTATATTGTTTGTGGGTATGTACCTGATAAATGGAGAACAGTTATTCTTAAGGTAATCCATTGATCATTCAATTGTAATCATTGTCCATCAAGTAATCATGGGAATTTTATTGTAAATGTAAGCCTAAGCAAAATAGCCTATAACTCCAAGTCAGTGGATGCTTGCAGCTGCACTGAATTCTTTTGATTCTTTTGACAGATCATGATATTAATTTAATGATGGATGGATTGCCTTAACATATAGGTAAACTGAACAGGTGAAAAAACAAAACAAAACAAAACTCTAAAAGCAGTCCAGTCTTTGTATTGATGTGTTAATGTTTTCATTCAGCTGGAGAAGGATCTTCTACACAGGTTTTATGCCATGGACTGTCTGGACTCCATCAGCATTTTAAAGCATCTCAGCTACATCGAACGGTTCCCGTTTCTCTTCACATCCGCCTTGTTCACCATGCCTTTCTTGTCCCTTGCCATGGGTAAGTGGGTTCTTCTTGTTCTTTTGTTTGTGAGGAAGGATATAAATGCCCATGCTGTAACAAAGAAGCTTGATTTTTGCATAATTACGTATGCCCTTTTTCAACATATTTTTCTTTGCTGTTAATTTAAAAAAAAGAAAATGTCAGATTCTATTATATTAATCATTCAGGTTCTTATCTCAGTAAGTACTGAACTAGTTCTATACCATATGTAACATGATTTTAGCTCACCATGCTAACAACTCAAGATGAGTAATTGTGACTATATTTTGTCAATCCGTCATTCATTTGCACGTCCGACATGAACTTTGAATTCAAACAACATCTTCTCTTATATTTCTTGGCCAAATTTGATGAAATTTGTCTATGATGTGCCTCACATTAAACTCTACCAAACTGTTCAAATGATTCCATTCCATTTGATATCTGGGTCACAGGAGTTAAAAATATATTTTTATTGACATCTTTAAAGTCTTCTCCTCACAAAACTGCATGGCCTAGAGCTAAGATGTGTAGCATCATCTAGTGGAACTCTACCAAGTCTGTTATAATCATGGCCCTGGGATCACTCAGTTTGATATAGACTTGCATGGGAAAAACATGAAAAATCTTGTTGTCAGAAACCATAATTAGTATTGAGTTAAGATCTATGGTGTGTAACATGGCCTAGTGGACCTGTATCAATTTTGTTTAAATATGGCCCTTGGGTCAAAATTGGCATGACCCAGAGGTCATTTGGTTTTACATAGGAACAAAATAGAAAAATCTTCATTTCAGAAACCACAAAGCCTGGAGTTAGGTAACATGGCCTTGTGAACTTCTTCCAAACATAATCATTTAATAGGCTTGGGGGTCAAAGTGGCGCTGCCCCATAGGTTACTTGACCCTTGACACTACAAATAGGAAAAACTAGAAAAAACTCTTTGTCAGAAACCACAAGGCTTAGAGTTTAGATATTAGTTTAGTAACATGGCCTAGTGGACCTCTACCAAGTTTGTTCAACTCATGACCCTATGGTCAAAATCCACTGTATCGACATTGTGAATATGCAACAATGAACAACTGTAGTAAAGAACTTTCTAGTCATTTAATGTTATACATTTACATGTACTCAAAAGTTTTATTGAGATATAGAGGATATTTGTTCATTTGTGTTTGAACACATGCCACATGTGAGAATAGAGTTCTCAAAGTTCTCATTGAAGGTGAAATAAAACTGCATCTTCCACACATATAAAAAAATCTCTTTATTTTATGTTGGAAGGAGTGAAATTTCATTGGCCTCTGCTTACAGGTTTTTTTATATGTAAGACAATCATCCAACCTCATTAATAAGAAACCATGAGGGCAGTGATGATCTGGAAGTTGTCGGTCCTTTTGACTGCTTAAAAAGTACAAGTTGCTGAATCTGTTTTGCTTAAAGACTCAGTTTTTATTATCTACTGGTACTTCATTTTCTATACTTGAAAATTCATGCTTGTCCAAAAATAAAAAAAATAAAAAACCTGTGTAAACATGATTATTTATGTTCCCCGAAGGGTGAGCATATAGATGCCGCTTTGTTAGTCCCCTACCAGTTTTTACACCGGAGGGGACTATAGGTTTGCCCTCTGTCTGTCTATTTGTCCATCTGTCTGTGCGTCCATCCGTCTGTCCATCCTGATGTCTGGAAATCTAGATCCCACGATAATTTAAAAACCATTTAAGATAATATTATGAAACTTGGTATATGAGTAAATGGCAGTTTGGAGATTCTGCATGTCAATTTGTTTTTGTTTTTCTCAGACCAAAATTCTGGTTGCTATGGTAATGGAAAAATTATGCACTCCACCAGTAGGGGACTCGTGTGTTGCTTGCAACACCAGTTACTTGTTTGGGGTCCATCAGTCTGTGACTGTCACACTTTTTGTCCAGAGCATAACTCAAGAAGTATTAAAACTATTAGCTTGGATAGATCTTATTGAGGAGAATTGCAGAATACAAGAATCATAATTCTGCACATCATATTTTTGAAGTTATTGCCCTTTGTTAAATTTCATACTTTAAGCAGCTTGTTCACAGATGATTGGTAGAAATAAAAAAATTGGTAGAAATCACTCTCCCTTGTTAATATTGGTGAAATCTTTGTTTCCTTACAAATAAACTCGGAGAGTATAGTGTCAGTCACACTGCACAAAAAAAAAGCTTTTTTGGTATATGCAACTTCGACGGAATCAGTTAAATTTAGAATACGATATCCTGGAAGGACACATTCCACAACATGGTGTCTTCACCAGTTCAAGGTAGCGATTTCATAAGATCATCCTATGAAGTTAGCCAATGTGGGAAAAGTGATGAATCTAAATATCTTAATATAATTTCAATACTGTCGATGATGGTTTTGCCTGTGATGGGGAAACCACCCAACTTTTTTATGATCTTTGGGTGACATTGTGTCTGTAGATGGGTATTGATAGTTAAAAATGAAATTCTTAGTCAATGACCATCTGTGAAAATGCTGCTTTAATTTTTTTCTGGAGCATAACTCAAATAGTATAAAAGCTATTAACTTGAATCTTCACAGGTGGACTTGAATCTTCACAGGTGGATAGATCTCATGGAGGAGAATTGGCAATGTATTTTGATTATTTTGAATACTCTAAAATATCAGTATAGGAAAATCATATTGTGATATGGTATTATCAGCAAACATACCACAATAACCGGTCTACTGTGATATATGGCCCAAACCTCTAGTGTTAATAGGTTAAATAAAGCTGGATGGATTAGGATTTTGATATCATATCATCAGCAAACATACTGCAATAACTAATTCTATTGTGATACATTGCACTAATCCTGTGGCAAAGTGTATTTTGTGGAGCATAATC
The DNA here is from genome assembly GCA_021229015.1 of Solen grandis. Taxonomy (NCBI): domain Eukaryota; kingdom Metazoa; phylum Mollusca; class Bivalvia; order Adapedonta; family Solenidae; genus Solen; species Solen grandis. The sequence continues at coordinate 55,855,168 of CM037791.1, read as the reverse complement.
CGTCTCCATTTGCTTCTTTTTTGTTACAGGCAAAAAAAAGGAAGAATATGAGCAAGCAGTTGAGGATATGTATGTTATAGCAAAAGCCGTAGAGTTTTTGCCTGGCATGGTCAGGTTCAGACAAAGGTTTTTCCAGATTGACTACAATCCGTTTCATAAGGAGACTGATGTGTATAGGCAGGAACAAAGTGGTAAGATCTAGTCATATCATGCTTTGTGATATTTAATTGTTCAAACCATCTGAAATTGTATTTTTATTATGTTCTTGAAAAAGACTTGACCATAAAAGTGTAGCGTTGGAACCATTGTTTTAGACTATTCGAAAAATGAGTAAGCCTAATTTACTCACCCGAGAATCGGCATAACAGTTAAGTTTTCGTACCAACTCTCTTTATTACTAAACCCCTTATGATATTGCTTTGAAACTTGGAATACTTTTTTATGACCATCACCCCAACCTGTTGGCAAGAGTACATAACTCCGTCATGGATTTTGACCAAATTATGCTCCTTTTTAGCTCACCTGAGCACGAAGTGCTCAAGGTGAGCTATTGTGATCACCCTTCGTCCGTCGTCGTGCGTCGTGCATCGTCAACAATTTTCTTTAAACGACATCTCCTCTGAAACCGCTGGACAGAATTTAATGAAACTTGGCAGGAATGTTCCTTGGGTGAGGCTCTACAAAAGCTGCTAAAATAAAGTTGATCCATGAAGAACTCTGGTTGCCATGGCAACAAAAAGAAAAATAATTTGAAAACTTTAAAAATCATCTCCTTCAAAACTACTGGCCAGATTTCAAAATAATTTGGTACAGATGTTCCTTGGGTCAACCTCTACCAAAGTTGCTAAAATTATTCCGATCCGTAAAAAAACATGGCCGCCAGGGGCGGGGCTTATTTGCCCTATATGTATATAGAGAAACCTTTAAACAACATCTCCTCTGAAACAACTGGACAGAATTTAATTAAACTTGGCAGGGATGATCCTTAGGTCAACCTTCACAAAAGTTGCTAAAATAAAGTTGATCCATGAAGAACTCTGGTTGCCATGGCTACAAAAAGAAAAATAATTTGAAACTTTAAAAATCATCTCCTTCAAAACTACTGGCCAGATTTCAAAATAATTTGGTACAGATGTTCCTTTGGTCAACCTCTACCAAAGTTGCTAAAATTATTCCGATCCGTAAAAAAAACATGGACGCCAGGGGCGGGCCATATATGTATATAGAGAAACCTTTAAACGACATCTCCTCTGAAACCGCTGGACAGAATTTAATGAAACTTGGCAGGAATGTTCCTTTGGTGAGGCTCTACAAAAGTTGCTAAAATAAAGTTGATCCATGAAGAACTCTGGTTGCCATGGCAACAAAAAGAAAAATAATTTGAAAACTTTAAAAATCATCTCCTTCAAAACTACTGGCCAGATTTCAAAATAATTTGGTACAGATGTTCCTTGGGTCAACCTCTACCAAGTTGCTAAAATTATTCCGATCTGTAAAAAAACATGGCCGCCAGGGGCGGGGCTTATTTGCCTTATATGTATATAGAGAAACCTTTAAACAACATCTCCTCTGAAACAACTGGACAGAATTTGATTAAACTTGGCAGGGATGATCCTTAGGTCAACCTTCACAAAAGTTGCTAAAATAAAGTTAATCCATGAAGAACTCTGGTTGCCATGGCTACAAAAAGAAAAATAATTTGAAAACTTTAAAAATCATCTCCTTCAAAACTACTGACCAGATTTCAAAATAATTTGGTACAGATGTTCCTTGGGTCAACCTCTACCAAAGTTGCTAAAATTATTTCGATCCGTAAAAAAACATGGCCGCCAGGGGCGGGGCTTATTTGCCTTATATGTATATAGAGAAACCTTTAAACGATATCTCCTCTGAAACCACTGGACAGAATTTAATGAAACTTGGCAGGAATGTTCCTTTGGTGAGGCTCTACAAAAGTTGCTAAAATAAAGTTGATCCATGAAGAACTCTGGTTGCCATGGCTACAAAAAGAAAAATAATTTGGTACAGATGTTCCTTGGGTCAACCTCTACCAAAGTTGCTAAAATTATTCCGATCCGTAAAAAAACATGGCCGCCAGGGGCGGGGCTTATTTGCCTTATATGTATATAGAGAAACCTTTAAACGACATCTCCTCTGAAACCGCTGGACAGAATTTAATGAAACTTGGCAGGGATGATCCTTAGGTCAACCTTCACAAAAGTTGCTAAAATAAAGTTGATCCATGAAGAACTCTGGTTGCCATGGCTACAAAAAGAAAAATAATTTGAAAACTTTAAAAATCATCTTCTTCAAAACTACTGGCCAGATTTTAAAATAAATTGGTACAGATGTTCCTTGGGTCAACCTCTACCAAAGTTGCTAAAATTATTCCGATCCAATTAAAAAACATGGCCGCCAGGGGTGGGGCTTATTTGCCTTTTATGTATATAGGGAAAACTTTACAGGGATCATCTCCTTTAAAACTACTGGCCAGATTTTAAAATGTTTTTATACAGACTGATGTTCCTTGGGTAACCGTATACTCAGGTGAGCGATCCAGGGCCATCATGGCCCTCTTGTTTGACTTAGAATTTTGGTAAAGGTTTGTTTTCTATGAACCTTTGATATAATGGTTTGAAACTTTGGATACATATTTGTTTAATTTTTAGCTCATCTGTTTGGAAGAAAAAGTCAAGTTATTATGATCGCTGGGTTGTCATCTGCATCATCGTCAATGTTGTGGTACTAAAAAGTGCAAAAACTTTAATGTAGCCCATTTATTCAAACATTTTTAAAGGTATCAACACCAAACTTGGGATACCTTATAATCATGATAAGGTGCAGTTGTAAGACAAGGGGCATTATTCTGAAATCAATATTTTCAGAGTTATGCCCCTTTTCAACTTAGAATTTTAATCAAAATCGCTTATTAAGTAGAATGTTTTGAAAACTATGAAAGGTATCAACACAAAACTTAGAACTTGATAATCATGACAAGACACAATTGTAAAACAAAGGGCATTATTCTGAAAGCAATATTTTTGGAGTTATGCCCCTTTGTAACTAGCATTTTGGTCAAAATTGCTTATTAAGTAAAATATCTTGAAAACTATGAAAGGTATCAATACAAAACTTGAAATACTTGATAATTATGACAAGGCGAAGTTGTAAGACAAGGGGCATCAATCTGAAAGGAATGTTATGCCCCTTTTTAATGTAGATTTTTTTTAAATTGTTTTTATTCAAAGGAATTACATTTTTTCTACACAATGTAAGATTTTTTTTCTTTTTCATATTTATTTAACAGTTACTCTATATACCTTATAGTGTTCAAACTAAATCTTCAATATGGCACCCAATTATTGACATGTAAAACAGACAAGCATTGACACCACTTTGCGGAGCTCTAGATTGCCCCTGTGACTAAAGGAGATGAATGTAATTCAATATAACACAGTATCCATCTATTTCAGACCCAATACTGCAGAAGCTGTACGATGTGTTTCAGAAATATATTGGGAAGGAGACTTGGTGTTATGTAGTGAGTCACAAGATTAGACCATCCCTTGGATCATCTACATGTAAGTCGCACTTTGTCTCTTTGTATTTCACCAAACTCCATGCAGTAGTTACCTCCCCTTACAGTTGTAGATGACCACTGCCACCACAAGTAAAAATTAACAGAATTTAGCTAATTGTTCTTTTTTCCAAAAATATTTATTATACTGCGAATGTCATTTCCCTAAGTATGTTTTCTTTAATAAACATCAAATATCGCCTCGTGGTTAAAAAATAAATCATTTTAAAAAATATTTTTGTTGTTGTGACAGCAGACGGAGACACCATTTTGTTAGGTTACTATCATCACGTGACATTTGTGACGACATTGATTTTTTTGCTTGCAAGGGAGATCACTGTGTGGAGTTTGGTATTTCACACCATGTTATCCATGACTTCAAGGAGACACCATCTTTAGATAGAAACTCAACCTGTTTGTTTTTATACTTTAAATAATTTTTAAAAATTAGGCATAATTAGGTGTAATTGGCAGTTAACGTAGATTTCAGTCAAGGACTAGTCCGTGTTAGCAAGTGGTTTGAGACATCTGCACTGTATTCAGGAAGTCATAGGTTGGATCCAAGACTGCCACATACTAAAGTCCTTAAAATGATTCTAGGGTATCACCCATGTAGTTGGCGCTTGTAGTAGTTCCGGACTATATAAGCTGGCCAGGTACCAGGATAATGTGACTCTGTGTGGTATAATGCTAGTTGTTAATAGCGTGGTATGCCTTAGAAACACAGTAAGTTAACTTTATGCCAGGTTCCAACAAACAGTAACAGTTGCCAATCATAATCAGACTGGCAGGCCTCATTGTCAGACAAGAGGGTTATTTTGAATTTAAGCTCACAAGGCATCATTTTCAAAGCAAAAACACTACAGCAAGGCTGTATGGTATTAGAGACGCTGATCCAGTGTGTCCGCGTCATTGTGTTTGGCCTTTCAAACCAGGACAAGCTTATGTTGATAATGTTCTGGTATAATGTCATCATGTTTGAACTGGGTACGGTCCAATCTCCATTGGCAAGGACGTCTGTGAGACAGTTTTGTCTTTTCCATTTAATCAATGTTTAAGCTGAATCATCAGGATGCGAGGGTGAGGGTATATAGGAGAGGGGAGCAATAAGCTGACATCTGTATTGTAGAGAGAAACAGGTTGCAGGGGATGGGGAAGGGGGGGGAGGCAGTGTTATTGTTTTGGGTGGGATCATGGGAAATAGGAAAACTGATCTGGACATTCTTAATGGCTTTATTAGGGCAGTCAGGTACATTAACCAGGTCTTTAGAACGATAGCTGTGCCATTCCTTCGCCACATCAATGCAAGAGAGTGCTCATCCACATACAGCACGGCTAAAACACCCAATTCCTAAATGCAAATGGTGTTAACATCTTGACTTGGTCAATTGTTTCTCCAGGCCTCAACCCAATCAACCATATTTTGGATTTTCTTGTTTGCAGAGCTAGGTCAAAATATGTCATAAATAATTTGCAGGAGCTAGCAAAAGCTCTGCAGATGGAATGGAACAACATAACTGCAAATGTGTATCACATGACTCATACGAAACCCTCACTTTGTACAGGTTATCTGACTGTAGCTATTGCCACTAGTTATCAAATAATCACAATAAACCATTTAGAGAGCTGCAAAATGTGATTATATTCACAATCAGTTTTTTTTTTTTTCATTTGACCCTTAATACATGCATTAGAATCTGTGAATCTATTTAAACTGCTATTTCAAAAAATATTTGGATTTGTAGTCAATTGACTAAGTTAAACAGTGGTACCAAATACTTGTATCATATAATTTCTAGTGTGGATATCAGGCAAATTAAGCAAAAATTTCTATAGACACTATCTTTTGCATTTGAGTATATAATGTATGTGGATAGAGTCTCTGAAAGACTAAAATGCTGTTGGTGGACGGTTAGATATAAGCAAAGTAAACATTTCAATCCGGTAATTCAATCTGTAAAACGATGGAATAGTAATTTTAAATTTTATTCAGATTTGTTTTATAAACACAGAAGTCTTGTGGCATGCATTATTTTCAGATAACAGATATCATATGACATCTAAATTGAAGCCTAATAAGATAAACCAACATTTTTATTTCACTTTTAAATTTCACAGGCTTTTAAACGTGGTAGAATTTAAAGGGAGTTTTGTTGTGTCACCTGCTTTAAGCAGAGGTGACACATAGGGATTGCTTTACCGTCGTCTGTCCATCTGTCCATCACTTTTTTTCTGTCATGCTTCAAAAGGTGACACATATGTTCCGAAGAACTCTGTTTTTGTTTTCATGCTAAAGAATAAAGCACAGTGTTGTGTTCAGATGATTTGAAATTGCTGTAGTGACTAGGTTACTATGCATCCAAACTTAACACTGTGCATTATTATGTGATATAGCAATGAAAAGGAAACTCCATTTCCTAATAGACAGCAGAGATATTAGAATTAAAGTGCCTTCTTAATTCTATTTCAGACTTGAGATTTTCAGTTTGCCATGGACGTATATATTCAACAGAAAGAAAAAGGTAGGTGCACAATAAAGAGCCACTGTACAAGTTGTTTCAGAAGAAATCATCTCTACATGTGTTTTGTTACAAGTATAATTTATGTAAGCAGTTTGGAGTTGCAGATATTATATACTACTCAAAGTTTGCTAAGCACCACTGGCTATTTTCCCATAGAGTCACATGAAAACTCCCATTTTGAGACAGACTCCGTACGGTCACCGGCCGGTGTTCGGTCGGTCGCCTGAAGATGTCCAGACGGAGTCCGTTCACGTCACCGAGCTCTGCTTCCGATGAGGAGAGCTCGGTGGCACCAAAAAAATCCACCAAGCTCTTCCGATGCCGGACATCGGCCGGGCTATGTGACTGGGCCATAAGCTGTGGATTATGCACGTCATCTTATTTTTGTTCTTCGACTAAAATTGTGGTTGCTATGATAATGGAAATAGTGAAAATATGGCAAAAAATGGGATCCTGCGATAACTAAGCAAGCTAACTTGATGAAACTTGGTATATAACTAGATGGCAATGTGTAGATTATGCACGTCATTTTATTTTTGTTCTTCGACTAAAATTGTGGTTGCTATGGTAATGGAAATAGTGAAAATATGGCAAAAAATGGGATCCCGCGATAACTAAGCAAGCTAACTTGATGAAACTTGGTTTATGACTAGATGCCAATGTGTAGATTATGCACGTCATTTTATTTTTGTTCTTCGACTAAAATTGTGGTTGCTAAAGTAACGGAAATAGTGAAAATATGGCAAAAAATGGAATCCCGCGATAACTAAGCAAGCTAACTTGATGAAACTTGGTATATGACTAGATGGCAATGTGTAGATTATGCACGTCATTTTATTTTTGTTCTTCGACTAAAATTGTGGTTGCTATGGTAACGGAAATAGTGAAAATATGGCAAAAAATGGGATTGATTACCATATTGAGTCAAGGTGGGGCCAGTAGGGGACTTTATGTGTTGCATACAACACCAGTTACTTGTATTACTCATATTTTTTATATGGCCAGGACATTTATGTCAATATTATCAAATATTGTTTTTAGTATACATCCTGATATGACATTTTTTCCATTAAATGCCCCCCTCCCCCATCATTATTCGGTAAATTTAGCAACCAGTTTTATTGATTCTGAAGAATATATCTTAAGATTTTTGATACAAATGTTAATTAATTTATCTACACATTTACACCCTCAATCGTTCATTGTCATCTTGGATTTAATTTGAAATCAGTTACAGTAATTGTGAATTGTTCAATATGACGTATAGTGCCGACAGAGTTTGGTCTATTGATGATGTCATAGTAAAAGGAGAGAAGTCAGTCAATCTTTTCTCATCTGGGTCATTTTTGCAACTTTCAATAGCCAATTTCATACAAACTACAAATAATTTTAGCATATTTTTAGTACAATGGGTCTTACATTAATATATTCTAACAGATAATAAAGAAAATGAAATCTTTGTGGTTGACCTTTAAAGTGAATAATGGACAAATGAAAATAAAGAAAGTCCCATGTCTATTTACATAAGTTTTATTTATCTCTATTTATTTCTTTTTATCCATATAATTATTGCCAATTTACTTGCAAAATGAGCACATATGTTTTATCTGCCATTTTACTTTATACTGTAAATGATGTTATTTTTAACAATGCTTACAGTTAAAAAATAATCAGAAACAGGAAGTTGTTGAAGAAAATGAAAATTACTAAAGTGACGACCATTCCAGGACAAATTAACATACATGTAGACCTATTCATGATAATTATACAACCTGTCAAGAAGATTGGTTGAATGTCACGAACCTGTCAGTTGTCTTGTATTGACTTTTTTCCCAATGATAAATAAAGCTGGAATACACTGCTTATTGATACTGCAGATGTCATAGCATTCAAATGGTGTACTTCCGGTGCCTGAGACTGACAGTTTAAATAGACATTAGTTTTTAGCTTGACTATTTGAAGACTAGGATGAGCCATTGTGGTCAATTTGGCATCCCCAGAAATGTTAAGGTTTTATCAGGATCAGAAGAAACAGGAACTCTATAAAGTATTTTTGCATATTTATGGCTCTCTTTGGACTTTTAATTGTTTTTGTTTAACATTCCATCATCGTCTAAACCTCAATGTCTTTCAAAGTTCACGTTTTTAGCATTATCATTCCAACAGGTAAAAATAGGGACAGTAACTCTTCTAAGTATTTTCATATATTTATGGCCATTTTTGGACTTAAAAAATGTTAACATTTTTTGTTTAACATTGCCATTATCTCCACTGTTCCGCAATGCAGATCACTCAACTTTACTCATATAGTTATCATCATCAAACCAACTTGTAGGAACAATAACTCTTCCAAGTATTTTCAGATATGTATGGCCCATTTTGGGCTTTAAAAAAAGCTATATATAGCCTCAGCTGAGTCACTTGAGATACTCAAAACTCAAGTGACATCACTCACAAATTAAATTCCAAATTCCTGTTTTTAACTATGCTTGTCTTGTATATTCAATATGCTGAATGTGGGCAGTAAACGGAGGAAGAAGAAGCAATGCTTGTGTCTAGTGTTCATATATGAACACAATAACAAGGTTTAACAACCTTCGTAAAATATTCCATTATAACTAGTGATGGCAGGAAACAGAACTGGCATCTCTGCCTCAGTGCAGTTATTTAACTGGGCACTGTGGTCCAGTGATAACATACCTGTCCTGCACATCTGAAGGTTGTGGGTTCAAACCCCATCGAGGGGGGAATCATGACATTCAGAGGTGCAAAGTACTGGTTCAATCCATTAACTGTCAACAGGGATAAGTACAAGTTGTTATAACTTGTTTTCCCAATTGACATAAAATAAATAAGTAATTTTAACTTACTTTTTGTGGCACCTGCTGTAAGCAGAGATGACACAGGGATCGCTTTTCCAATGTCAGTTCGTCCATCCTTCCGTCAAACTTTATCCGTCACGCTTCAGCAGGTGACGCACATGTTCAAAAGACCAATCTTGTTCTATGTAGGGTATTTCAACCAATAATTTCAGTGTTTATATTCAGTGCATATATTTAAGACTTAATGAATATCAATTTATTGAACTTTAAATGAAAAAAGAAAACAATGGATTTTTCTTTGCTGTACAGTGTGTAAAATCTTAGGTACAATATGTATAACCCTTTCCCATTTAGAGGACACCATGAAAAGACCTATACGAACAGCATAAAACCAGATCAGCCTGCGAGTAACTCGCAGGCTGATCAGGTTTTATGCTGTTCGCTGTTCCTCAGTGGTCTGGAAATGAGGATTTTGTAATTAAATTTGGTAAGGTTTAACTGTGGTTTACTGCAGATCAAGCTTTATGTGGTACCTACTGAGTGTGTCAAAATGAGTCTATATGAGGGAAAGGGATAATCAAAGAGAGAAGACCCTGATATGTAGTAAGAAAGCTCCTGTCCTATCAGGGTCTACCCTGTTTACAAAAACATCAAAATGAGTCTGTGGGCCTCCATGGTCGAGAGGGTAAAGTTGCTGACTTTAGCACTCACTCACCCCCTCACCGCGTGAGGAAGCTAGCCTTCCAGCTGGCTTGTGGTAAGTAGGTGGTTCTACACGGATGCTTAAGTGTATTACACCTATAATTAGCTGGATGTCGCTATATGACTAATACTGTCATAGCGACGATAAACTAAAAAAAATCAATCAAAATGAGTCTATATTAAATTCAGAATTAAAATTTTATTTTCTTTCTGATAGGCCAGTTTTCAGCACTGATTGTGCAGTCCTGCTGATGAATAAAGAGTGTTATGCTGTCAACAAACCGGATCATTTACTGGGCCCTGAGAAATTCAATATCAACCAGTTAAAAGAAAAAGGTCTTCATGTCATAACAGTAAGTGAGCATTTTATATTACAGAAATTAAAACTGTGGCTAACTTATGTATTGGTCAATATCTTGAATGCCTAAAATTAAAATTTCATGTAACTTGTACCTAATGAGACACCTTTTTACAAACCTTTAAGGTATATTAATATTATTAGCACTAATTACCCAGTACCGCCTTAAAACAGCTTGTTCACAGATAGCTGATTTAGATGTAATACACATAATATATTTAAAAAAAAAAATCTATCAGTTCCCATTTACAGATGCATGGTCACGCAATGCAACCAAATGTGATAGTAAAAAACAGGTGGTTTCCCAATCAAAGGCAATACCATTACAGATGGTATTGAAACTATATTTAGAATAAAAAAACTTATATTAAGATTTTCTTTTTTCATTTGCCGTCACTTGGATGATTCCCTCCTCGCGTATACACTAACTACATAGGCTGATCTTACAAAATTGCTACCCTGAATTGGAAAAGACACCATGTTGCAGAGCGTGTAGCATGGTAACACAAGCACCTGCTTCTTGGATACTGTATTCTGTATTAAATCAATTGCAAAAGTTGCATTTAATAAAATGACATTTTTCCATGTAATGTGACCTACTTGCCAAGTTTATTTTTCAGGAAACAAAGACTTACAATCATTAACAGGGAGAGTAGATTTTTTTTTAATCTCTTTTGATTATCTGTGAATGAGCTGCTTTAAGGTCAAAATGAAAAAAAAAAAAAACAAAGATAATAGCAACACACAAAATGATTCTAACTTTGAGAAAAATTATATTTCTTACATAAAATTAATATCATTTGGTCCAGGATTCATAAGAAAATACAAAATGGTGTTCAGTTATATAAGATGAACCAGAAATAGTAAAATTGAAAAATAGATCACTGCTTACATCACCTTCTCTAGCATTTTTAGCTCACCTGAGTACAAGGTGCTCATGGTGAGCTATTGTGATTGCCTTTTGTCCGTCGTTCGTGCATCTCGTGCATCCAGCATCAACAATTTTCTTTAAATAACATCTCCTCCTAAACCAATAGGCCATATTTGATGAAAATTGCCTCTGATGTTCATAGCATGAAGCTCTACCAAAGTTGTTCAAATGGTTCCAGTCAGTTGCATATCTGGGTCACAGGAGCTAAAAATAGATTTTTAAAATGAAATCTTCAAAAATCTTCTTCTCCGACACAGCAAGGCCTATAGCTTAAATATTTAGTGTGTGGCATTGGCTTATAGACCTTTAACAAGTTTGTTCAAATCATGACCCTGCGATCAAAATTGGCCCCACTCCAGGGGTCACTTGATTTTACATAGGCTTATATAGGAAAATCTAGAAAAATCTTCTTGTCAGAAACCACAAGGCCTGGGGTTTAGATATTTGGTATGTAACATGGCCTTATAGGCATTTACCAAGTTTGTTCATATCATGGCCCTGGGGTCAAAATTGACTCCACCCCAGGGGTCACATTATTTTACATAGACTTAAATAGGAAAGCTAGTAAAATCTTCTTGTCAGAAACTAGAAGGCCTGGAGTTTACATATTTGGTATGTGACAGGGCCTTTTCTCCAATTTTGGGGAAAGCGCCCTAGCCCTTTTTATGGGGAAAATAGCAAGCCACTTGTTTACAACTTATTAAGGGATTTTTTTTTTACCATATTCATAAATATAAGCATAAACTGGTCTTGGCACAGCAAGACATACTAGAAACTAAATATAAAGACTAATCAACTGTTTTGTTTAAGAATCAATAGAGTTGAACAGAGTTAAATTAGCGTCATAATATTGTTCTCTAGGTTTCTCAAAGATCAGCTACCTCCTTAATGGGGAATTTTATTTAAGAGTGGGGAATTTGAGGACTATTTTTGGGGGAAAAGGTGGTTATTTGGCTTGGGGAAGCAGCCCTTTACTGGCTACAGTTAAGAAGGGTAAAAAGGCCCTGTGTGATATGGACTTGTGAACATCTACCAACTTTGTTCACATCATGGCCCTAGGGTCAAAATTGGCCCTGTCCCAGGGGTAACTTGATTTTACATAGGCTTATTTAGGAAAGTCTAGAAAAATCTTCTTGTCAGAAACACAAGGCCTAGGTTTAGATACTTGTTGTGTAACATGGCCTTATAGATATCTACCAAGTTTGTTCACATTACTTATTTAAGTTATTTTAACATATGCTTACAAAGGAGAATCTATAAAAGACCTTGTCAGAAACAACAAGATCATGGGTTTAGATATTTGGTATGTAACATTGCCTTATGGACCTGAACCAAGTCTTCAAATCATGGCTCTTGGGTATAAGTTTTTCACGCCCTATGGGTCACTTTATTTTATTGCTATGACCATCAAAATTTGGACCACAGGTACAGTTTTTGTGTGCAGTTATGATTATTTTGCTGTACTTCTGCATGGATTTTGTATACAGTATGGCTGTTTTTAAAAGGCAATGAAGGCAATATTAATCAGGTGAGTGATTCAGGGCCATCATGGCCCTCTTGTTTCATTATTCAGTTTAACCAATATCACAGTTTAAGACTAACTGAAACACATTTTTGTTCTTTAAACTTTTCTTCAATGTATGTGATGGAGTCAGCACTATGCAGGCCAACCCTTAAGTACAAGTTCTCAGTATTTACTCCTTTGTTTTTGGATATGTAAATAACTGGGTCACATTTCAGAATGTGTTATGTTCTCTTTTTCACAGATTATTACAACTGAGTTGGTGGGGCATATAAATTTTCAGTCTGTCCTTCCGTGTGTCCGTTCATCTGTCCATCACACCTCAGGTTTACCTTCGCGTTTCAGCTTTTTTTCTATGAAGATGACTTTGCATCTTTATGAAACACACATGTACATCATGATATGGTCTATTTAATATTTATGCAAATTTATGGCTGTGACCCATATTTCACTTTTGGATGAACATGGTAAAATTGGTTGTACTGCATCTAAGCTATTTTTCTATAAAGATAACTTCACATTTTCCTGAAACTTGACATACATGTACAAGATGATATGGATATGGCATTGTTAATTTAAGGTAATGGCTGTGACCTGTTGAAATTGGTTATTCTGCCCCAGGTCTACCTCTGTATTAAGCTTCTTTTTCTATTAAGGTAACTTCATATCATCACGAAACTAATACAAATGTGCATCATTATATTTACATGTATTGTTAACTTTTAAAATACAAGCAAATATTTGGTTCTGACCATATCCCTGCGGGGCATTTATATAGTGTCTCAGAGACACATTTTCTTGTTTAATCTTTAGTTCATGCAATTTGGTAACTTACCACTGAATCCATCATGTAATTTCTTTATTTACAGTATGCAGTCCCTAGAGACCCAAGTATCATTTGCAGAGACTTCCAGACTTTTTTACACAGAGAACTGCTGAAACTAGATGTTGAGTAATCTGTTGATATATTTTATATGAAAATTTATCACTTATATGTATTTAGCATAAGTGTCCCAGGCATTTTGTGATAAATCCATGATCAGAGTTTATTATTTCATGACCAGAGTGTATTGTGTATTAGTTAGTGTATATTCACCAAGAACTTTTACTACTTAAAGTTTTATCTCCTTGGAAAAAACATCAGGTGAATTCAGTAAAACTTTGAATGGATGATTGTTGGATTGCTCATCAGTACTACTTATAAATCCAGAAGGATCATTTCAGAACCATGAGAAAGAAAGTTTTAAATTCTTATCTGACACAGATGGTCAGAGGTTTTATTGTTAGCTGGACTATTCAAAGAATAGGAGAGCTATTGTAGTCACCCTTGCGTTGGCGTTGCAGCTTTTGGTTTAAGTTTTACATGCAAGTTACTATCAACATTGTATCTCATAACTATTCAAGGTATTGACTTGAAAGTTTATGAATATGTTCAGGGGCATCAGACAACCAGCGTAGATAACTCTTGACTGAATATAATTATTTAACTTAGAATATTTGGTTAAGTTTTGCATGAAATAGAAATTTGGTTAAAGTTTTGCATGCAAGCTACTATATAGCTTGTATCTCAGGAACCGTTCATGGTATTGACTTGAATAGCTGTGACCATTATTTCATGGTTTGATGACTATTAAAAAATTGGTTGTTCTGGTTCAGGTTTACCTTTGCATTTAAGCTTTTTTTCTATGAAGACGACTTCACATCTTTATGTTTCCAGGTACACATTTACATTATGATATAATCTTTAATACTTATGCAAATTTGTGGCTGTGACCTATATTTCATGGTTGGATGAACATCGAGAAATAAGTTATTCTGCCTCAGGTTTACCTTTGCTTTAATTTTTAACCAGGTTTTCCGAAAGAAAACTCTGGTAGTTAGATTGGGGTATGTCGGCGGGAGTGCGGGCGTAAACAATTTCTTCTGTGCGCAACTCCTCCTACATTTTTCAACGGATTTGGCCCAAACTTTTACAGAAGCATTATTACATAGTGGCCTGGCGCATATTGTCAGGGTTTTGTGGTTCGACTATTTTTGATGCAGTTATGGCCCTTTGTTATTTTTTCACATATGTAATATATAGGGAAATAATCTTCTGTGCGCAACTCCTCCTACATTTTTCAACGGATTTGGCCCAAACTTTTACAGAAGCATTATTACATAGTGACCTGGCACATATTGTCAGGGTTTGGTGGTTCAATTATTTTTGATGCAGTTATGGCCCTTTGCCCCTTAATGGATGTAATATAAAGGGAAATATTCTTTCATGCACAACTTCTACATTTCTTGATAAATTTTCTCCATACTTTAACAGAAGTACCTTCACTAAATCACCTGGAGAATATTACCTGTGTTTTGCAGTTTGACCATTTTTGATAGAGTTATACCCCTTTGATGAAATTCCTTGTCCGGAGCATAACTCCTACATTATAAGAGGTATTGACTTGAAACTTTATAGGTGCATACATCTCATTGAGGCAGAATGCAGTGCATAGGAACCTCACTCTGTGGTTCATAATTTTGGAGTTACATGTTTGCCCTTTCGTAAAAATTCCTGATATGAATCATAATTCCTTAATTTTAAAATATATAGTAATGATTGGTTTTGCACACAAAAAAATAAAGTAGAATTTAGTTAAAGTGAATCCTTAAGTGACATTTACAGAAGCAGATTGTTGCATCATATTCATATCTTGTTCAAAGTTAATGTCGATAAATGTAAGTTAAAAATCCTTATTGCACATATTATGTATGTTTGCTTTATACAGAATTGCATTAGATTTTATAGACATTGAGCACAAAATTATTTGACTGATACAAATAATCTGTACTGGGACCAAACATTGCAAAAAGAAAACCTGGTTTTGTGACAATTCCTGTCACTTGTTTTTTTGACTTCACATTTTGATGAAACTAGGTACACATGTAAATCATGATATGATCTATCTAATATCTATGCAGATTTATGGCTTATGGCTGTGACCTACATTTTATGGTTGGATGAACATGGTAAAATTATTCTTCTGCCTTAGGTTTACCTTTCCGTTTCAGCTTTTTTTCTATGAAGACGATTTCACATCTTGATGAAACTATATTCACTTTTTATTCATTATAATAAAAACTTTTTAGCTCGACTATTCGAAGAATATGAGAGCTATTGTAGTCGTCCTTGCGTTGGCGTTGTAGCTTTTGGTTAAAGTTTTGCATGCAAGTTACTATCAACCTTATATCTCAATAACCATTTATTGTATTGACTTGAAAGTTTATAAATATGTTCAGGGGCATCAGACAACCAAGGTAGATAACTTTTGACTGAATTTAATATGAATTATGGCCCCTTTTTAACTTAGAAAATTTGGTTAAAGTTTTGCGTGCAAGCTACTATCTAGTTTGTATCTCAATAACCATTCATGGTATTGACTTGAAAGTTTATGAATATGTTTAGGGGCATCAGACAATCAAGGTAGATAACTCTTGATGGAATATATTACAAATTATGGCCCCTTTTTAACTTAGAAATTTTGGTTAAAGTTTTGCATGCAAGATACTCCCATGCTTATATCTCAGTATCCAGGCATGAGATTGATTTGAAACATCTTTAATATGTTAAGGGGTATCATACTTTCATGGTAGATAACTCTTGATAGAATATGTTACAAATTATTGCCCCTTTTTAACTTAGAAATTTTGGTTAAAGTTTTTCATGCAAGGTACTTTCATGCTAATATCTCAGTATCCAGGCATGAGATTGATTTGAAACATCTTTAATGTTAAGGGATATCATACTTTGATGGTAGATAACTCTTGATAGAATATGTTACAAATTATTGCCCCTTTTTAACTTTTTGGGATTGATTTGAAACAGGGGTAGGGGTATCATACTATAATGGAAGATAACACTTGATGGATTATATTAAAAATTATGACCCCCTTTTAACTTAGAATTTTGGTTAAATTTTTGCATTCAAGCTACTATCCAGCTTATATCTCAGAAATTGTTTGTGGAATTGACTAAAGCATCTTTATTTCATAAGCAATCATCTTTCTCAGGTGAGCGACCAAGGGCCATCTTGGCCCTCTTGTATTATGTACAGGGTGTGTGAAGGGCAAGAATTGAAATAGATTTCATTTGATTTACCAACAAGCATTTTGAATAGTCGAGCGTGCTGTCTTCTGACAGCTCTTGTTAATATTTATGCAAATTTATAGCTGTGACCCATATTTCACAAATGAAATAAACTTGGTATATTTGGTTGTTTTTTTTTAGGCTTTTTTTTATTTTGGCTATGACTTGGTAAAATTGGTTATTCTGCCCCAGTTTTAACTCTGTGTTTAAACTTCTTTTTCTCTAAAGGTAACTTCACATCATCATGAAACTTTGTACAAATGTACATCATTATATAATCTTTTAAAATAAAAGCAAATATTAAGTCTCACAGACAAATTTCCTTGTTAACTTAAAAAATTTTGGTTAAATTTTTTGCATGCAAGGAATTTCATGACCAGGCCTGGGTTTGATTTGAAACATCTTTAATATGTTCAGTGGTATCATACTATAGTGGCAGATAGTTTTTGACGGAATATAATGCAGATAAGGGCCACTTTTTGACTCAGACTTTTTGGTTAAAGTTTTGCATGCAAACTACTATCCAGCTTATATCTCAGAAATTGTTCATGGTATTGACTATAAAGTTAAGGAGTGTGTTCAGGGGCATCAGAAAGCCAAGGAGGATAACTGTTGTTCTGAATTCTATACAAATTATGGCCCTTTTCTAACTTGGATACTTGGTTAAAGTTTTGCATGCACAGTGTTATTATGCTTCTGTCTCAGGCATGGGATTTATTTTAGACTTCATAAACCAATTTAGGAGTATTAGACTATCAATGTATATCAATTTTTACTATTACCGGTAATACCTACAGGGTATATAAAGGGCAAGAATTGAAATAGATTTCATTTGATTTACCAACAAGCATTTTGAATAGTCAAGCATGCTGTTCTCTGACAGCTCTTGTAATATTACCAAATCAGCATTTTGTTATATGTTTAAACTTCATTTAGCAGCCATCTCTTTTTTTTTTTTTTTTTTCTTTTTATTGGCATTTGGCATATACAATTTCAATTATGATTCTCAACATAGAATTCTTAAATAGAGATGATGCTGTTGGAACATAAGGCCTCAAAGTCCCCTACATATGTATTATGAGTTGGAATTCCGTATAAATTCTCTCAGGAAAATAAGTATATATGTAATATATATATATAATTGAATAGGCAGAAGTTTTCTGACAGAATTGTTTATTTTTTGTCTCATTTAAAGGCATTTGAGCGGGGTTTTTTTTTCTAAAGGACAGATATTTCTAAAAATTTGCATATAAGTACTTTAGACTTTAACTAAATGATATATGAATTAAAAATAGGGGGTCACCATGTTTGTTTTAGAGGTTAAGTTTATGGTAGAGCATCATTATTTGCTAAAATTTGTTGAAAGAATATGGCATTAAAAATAAGAAAGATTTCATTTCTAAATACTGTAACAGCATATTAAAAATATTTTTAAAATATTTTTATCACCATATGTAACTATAATATATTCCTGTCAAATATGCTTTGAAAATACAAAACGGGCGTAAATCTCATTTGTGCCCAGACCAAAATGTATACAAAAACTATCCCAAAACTGTGAAATTTAATATATTTTTTTTAAATAAAAAAAATCAGCAGATTTCTTTATTTTTTCAGAGTCAGTTCTCTGATATAAATACTTCCAAAAAATGTAAAAAAAATAAATATCTCACCAGTTTTTTGTTTTTTTTTAACTAAAACTGCTTTTGTTATTGAAATTTTAGCCAAGTTTGCATAGAAAAACACTTAATATAACTTTTTGAACCTTCAAAATTTGCAAATATTTTTAACACATGAATCTTAAAATTTGGGCTTTCTTTTATCATTCTAGTTCTATAAATGAGAAATTCAATATATTTTCTTTTAACAAAAGCAAATTCAGCTGTAACCTGCTGAAATGTCCTTAATGACTCTTCCGTATTTGATGAAAAAAAAGATCAATATTTTACACAATTGGACAGTCTCTACTGTAATAGATTATTTAAATCATTTGGCTCAAGAAAAAACATGATTGCTTCAAGCAAATTGTCCTCAGGTGTGGCCATCATGGTCATAGTCATGTTGTTTTTGTTTAATTTGTCGTTTTTATGCCCCCACAAAGTGGGGTGCATATAGCGTTGCACTTGTCCGTCCGTCCGTCCGTCCGTCAGTCCGTCAGTCCATCAGTCCATCAGTCCGTCAGTCCGTCCGTACGTCCCGAAATCTTGTGAACGCAACTCCTCTTAAACCGGATGGCAGATTTTGCTTAAACATCCAGGGATGAACAACCTTAATGTGTAGATGGTAGTAAAGAAAGGAATTTTCGCGGCGACCAAATTTAACAGAATTATGGCCCTTTGTTGATTTGTTCACTATATACCATATAGAAATTTTGTGAACGCAACTCCTCTTCAACCGGATGGCAGATTTTGCTTAAACTTCCAGGGATGAACAACCTTAATGTGTAGATGGTAGTAAAGAAAGGAATTTTCGCGGCGACCAAATTTAACAGAATTATGGCCCTTTGTTGATTTGTTCACTATATACCATATAGAAATTTTGTGAACGCAACTCCTCTTCAACCGGATGGCAGATTTTGCTTAAACTTCCAGGGATGAACAACCTTAATGTGTAGATGGAAGTAAAGGAAGGAATTTTCGCGGCAACCAAATTTAACAGAAATATGGCCCTTTGTTGATTTTTTCACTATATACCATATAGAAATTTTGTGAACGCAACTCCTCTTCAACCGGATGGCAGATTTTGCTTAAACTTCCAGTGATGAATAACCTTAATGTGTAGATGGACAATGTACAGATCTTACCAGCACAGTATACGATACGCAACCTGACATAATCCTAGGTGATTTCAACATCAACGTTGATTCAGTTTGGTACAGAAGACTATCTGAATCTCTGCTTAATTATCGCCAGTGTGTGACATTACCAACACACTTAAGTGGATCTATTATTGATCTTGTCTATGTAAAAGATGAGTTGCCACAGCCAAAAGTAACTGTATACCCAACATATTTCTCTGATCACAGCATTGTGTTCCTGCAGTTTTAGGAGACCAGACATGTGTTTCAAAGTTTTGTTTTATTCAGACACTAATATTGTATTCCATCTGTAAAGAAACCAAATATGATGCCTCAAGAGTTAGGTAACTTTTTTATCATTAATACATAATTGAGGAAATTTCAACTGAAACGCTATAATAAGAACAGAATTTTGTAGACATTAAATGAAGCTGCTCTTGTTTACGAGCACATCTGCACAGTGGGGGCATCCGTGTCCTTTGGACACAGTTCTTTTAATCAGGAATTGGTGATTTTGAATAAAGAGTCAAAATAGGAATTTAGGCAATCAGTTACCATTATTTTATTGGAAAGAAAATAGAACGTGCACTATTTCCAGTTAAGGAAAAAGTATTACATCTGTTTATGAATTTGTGTTCTCAAAAAAATGTAATTTAACAATTCAATTTTTATTTTATTTTGATTAAGGTTTCCTGATGAGTAATTTCGAGAGCCATATGGTATTATCTTGATAACTGTAACAAAACAGTAAATGAATGATAATTCCAAAATATCATAGAATTCAACAACCGATATTACATGTGTATGTTAAGACTTTCATTTGTGATATTGAGTTTAATAAATATTTCAGTTATTTCTTTCTTCATTATCATTTCTTTCCCAGTATGCTTTCTTACTTGTGACATATAAAGACCACTCTTGAATTCCCCCAACAATACTTAATGCTAAGTAATACTTAAATACTTAGTGGAGAACTACATCATTCTTGTTTCTCTAATAAAAGTACCGAAATATTAAGTACAAACTTTTCAAGTACATGACTAAACTGACATACATTATTACCTTATTTATTTATTTATTTATTAACCATATCTGTTAAGAAATGAAATACTTTGTTTTTTTATTACAGAATTATAAAAAGATCAAATCTGCCATTAAGTATTTCTAAGCACTAAGTATTGTTGGTGGAATTCAAACCATGTTACAAACATGTTATTCTCTCAACTGGTCTAAACAATGTATTCTTGCATACCTTTTAAATCACCTGAACACAAAGGCAGATCTATTGTGAATCGGTCCTTATACATCTAGAATTTGCTTGTAATAACATCTCTGAATGCACTGAGCAGAAAGTGGTAAAATTTGGACTGGATGGTCCCAGGATGCTCCCTCTTAAAATTGGTTAAATAAAACTTGATCCATGCATTGAAACTAGAATAACTTCGTTTAAAAAATACATTGTTTAAAATTCAATTTAAGGTAATCCATCCATCATTGAATTGTAATCATGGTCTATCAAGTGATTGATGAAATTTTATAGTAATGCAAGCCTTTATAGACAAAGAGTAAAATAGCCAATAACTAAGTGGATGCTTACATCTGCACTGAAGTCTTTTTAAGCATTTTTTGAAGGATCATTATTATATATATTGTAATTAATGATGGATGTATCACGTTAATATGGCAGAAACAGGGATTCTGTATAACAAAATATAACATAGTAGATAGACTCCCTGGCAGAAACAGGGATTCTGTATATAACAAAATATATAGAATCCCTGCCAGAAACAGAAATTTGAATTATATAGTGTAATGTAGCTTCGTGACAGAAATGATCCTCAACCAAAGTTTACAACCCTCCGCGGTGGCCAAGTGGTAAGAGTGTCCGTTTCGGGAGCGGGAGGTCGTGCGGCGACATACCAAAGTCATAAAAATGGTACTAGTATAGCTCCCTTGCTTGGCGCTCAGCATATAATGGTAGTTCCAGGGCTGGTTGGCCCCGTGTCAGGGTAATGTGTCTGGGTGTGGTATTGTGCAACATGTCTACTGTGTGATACTGCAGTGTGGCAGTAATATATCTCTCAAGTAGACATCGTCTCCAAATGACTGAAATACTGTCGGTGAGACGTAAACCCAACAAAGAAACAGATAATGAAGCAATTGAAATTGAAAGGGTGAAGAAATTTGAACAGCAATTGATGTTAGTGTAGCATTTTGAAAAAAAGTCACAAATCCTGTAAATATATTTTTAACCATCGTTTGTTCAGACAATTTAGCGTTCTGTTTATCACTAAAGAATTATTCACTGTATCTCAGACCCTGCTCTGACATGTGATGCATTTTGGTAGTCGCTCATCATATAAGGGTCGTTTCAGGACTGGTTGGCGTTATCAGGATAATGTGACTGGGTGTGGTATCATGCCACATGTCTTTAGCGTGGTACTGGAGTGTGCTCACGTAGACATAGTCTCCAAATGACTGATGTGTATGGAGGCTATTCGTTGCCAAAAATCCAGCCTTGTTGATCTGAGTTGAACAGTTTATTTTCTGACAAAATACACAATTCATTTGAATTTCTTAGTATTTAAACTCCAGAGATACATTCTTGGACTGAATTTGCCGATGCAACATTGTAAATACGTATTTCAACAAAATGCATTTTGATAAACTACAAAACGCCTTCTTACTTTAACGCTCGCAACTTTACATTGTCTGACCATCACGATTCGGCTCAGCTTAATCCAGGTTTACACCTTTGCAATAAATAAGCTCCGCCCATTTCCCCCGCCTGCTACATCATCGTAAATAAACGTAATTGTCTGCTCACTTTCGGTATTTTCCGACAACGACTGACAAATCTCCACGCAGTTATCTACCATGAACAAATAAGGGAAGTGTTGCAGCGTGTAGGTCTACACATTCAAGGTAAATGCATTATGAAAATTAAACAGTATCACAATTATTTACTAAGCATCATGTGTTTCAGTTGCATGAGTGCCTTTGTATGCAGGTATTGAATCAACATCAGAAGATATAAAAAAAGATTAGTTTTTGAAACGTACCCCACCTACATTGTAAAGCCAGCAATATAAGCGCAGCATGGCGTAAATTTATACTTAGATTTTTATATCCCCGGCCAGGATTTTAACTTTGATGTTTTTTTAGTCGAGCCACCAAAGCCACATGACATGAGAATCCACTTCACCACAATTGAGCTTTTTTCAAAATTTAATATCTAGCCACTGCCATTACTGGTGGTGTGAATTCGCGCTCAATGCCACTTTCATAGAAAAAGTTGATTTCTTTATTCACAATTTTCAGAAAAACAATGCATAATTTTCACAAACAGAGCTGAGGTGTACCGGACTCAATTTTTTTAATAACAATTTAAGAACACATCCAAAATTAAGGTGCCTTAAGTAGTCAATATTGACTATTGGCAGTATAAAGTTCAAGTTGAAGTATTCATTATGTCTTTAATCAGGAGATGTTCTATAAAGATATAAGATATCTCCTGCTTTATTAAAGATTGATCCTTTGCTTGTCACCTAGTATATTAATATTTTAAATGCAAAAAAAAAAGTGTCTGACTTCCAATATTATTTTGAATCTCTGTGTTTGTTCATATACATACCTGCAGATTGATTAATTTCTTTAAGAAAATACACAAAAGTGACATGCCATCAACTGTCTGTGTCTTAATCCAACTCTTAATGGGGTTTTTTCCAGACAGTAAAAATTACTGCTTGACTATAAATCAAGATTTTTTATGCAAAACAAATATATTTATTGAAGGAATAAGTCAAATTGATATCTAAGGTTCAGTTAAGTTGCTGCTTTACTATTGTCCAATTTTCAATTCAAAACAGACGGAAGATTTGCTACAGATAGATCTATACAATAATTTTTACAGGCCAAATTCTGGCTGCTGCCTGTCCCAGTAATATTAAGTAACATTTAATTACTATATCACAAATATAACCTTAATACTAGGGTATGACTGCATAAGAAAGAGAAAAAAAATCTATGCTGTTTCTGATGTAAAGCTTTCATTTCTTAATATTCACTTATAACGTTAGAAAAATTAAAACCAAAATTATGAAGCTTAAATGTATGTACATAGCAACTTCCCTTTCATAGATCTACATAACATTTTTTCAACCATATTTTCTTTTCGTTTTCATTTTACCATGTATATATTAAAAGAGTCCAAAAGTAAGTATAATGATTAACAATTGGTGTATATAAAGTTATTGTATCTACAAAGTATCCTTTTCAGACTCAGGTAAATACGAAATCTTTCTGTACTTGCCGATATATCATGGTGTAAGAGTTACCTCTCTTTATTTTCCGCTCGTGAAATTTGGCTCCGCCTTTAAATCTTCGCCTATTTCCGTGATACTGCAATATATGGAAGTTGCAAAATCGTCTACAAATGTTAATCGCGTAGAAATGTAAAAGTCAAGTATGCAGTTGTAAACCTGAGAGTGTTATCTGATGAGGCTCCAGTCTCGAATGTCGTGATGTACGGCGTAAAACGTGTTGTGTATGTCGTTGTACATTTCGTAAATTTGAGTTTGAAAAATTATAAATATTATTTGCATTTTATCTTAGCTGCATATTACCAAATTACATTCTAGAAGTAAAAACGTTACTAGTTAAATCGAGATAATCAAAACGCACAATACGAGCACAATATGTACCTCTCGGATAAACGTTTATACTTTTACAAATCTGTTTAGTTGAACCGAAGTATTAATTGTCATGATTACAAGGCTGGATTTTTGGCAACGAATAGCCTCCATAGATGTGCTGTCGTTGGGGACGTTAAACCCAACAAACAGTCTGGTAGTTTCCTTTCTTTGCCCTTAACATGCACTGGCTATCGTTCATATTTCAAATGTTATGGAACTTACAGTTTGTCCAGTGAAATGATTGCATTTCATTAAAAATCGAAAAATATATTGCATAAAATGATCCGTGAAGTCCTGATATGGAGAAAATATGAGTGTATGCTGCCTTCGTGATCTTAGGACTTAATGGGCGGAGCTTGTTGCCGCGGCGGTTGATTACGTCATCTTTTGCATGTAGTCTAATAGAATGTACCCAATGATAGTGACTCTGAACCACGTGCACTGTCAATCATAATAACGCGAGGTCAAAGGCAAAGCTGTATGTCGTACGTGACAAACTGTAAATATGTTATCGTTTATAAACCGTCATAGTAGATATTAGTATATTCGCTTGCGAAAAATACCATAAAAATTAAGATATAAGCGATAACTTATACTTATCGTGAGCGACGGGAAGCGGAACGCTGCGATTTCATAAAATTCAAAACATATGCAGTTTGCCACGTACGCCATACAGTTTTCCCTTTAACCCCGTTTTATGGGACTGCCTCCCAATTGATTGGCAGTTTGACATGATCAGAGTCAGTGTCGCTGGGTGCATTTATATTACATGACGTAAAGCAGTCGCCACCGCTACTAGCTCCGCCGATTATGCGCATAGGTCACGTATTATTAGATTTTCTCGATAACAAGACCTTCCGGTTTAATTTATGCAATATAGCTTTCGAATTATCGAAGAGCATGCATTTCATTGGACAAACTGCATATAAATAAGAGAAATACGAGGACTGGTTATAATGTGATTTGGTGTTGTATAATGCCATTTGTCTACGGCGTGATACTGCAAAAGCGTAGAATATTTTACTGCCAGGGATTCATCAAAAATAAATAAATAGAAATATTGTTAGTTTTCAAATTTTTATCGGTGAGCTTTTCCTTTAATTAAATGAATTGTTAATGTATTTCCTAAAAAAATCTAATGTCTTGATATTCATTTTAACTCAAACATCCTCTAATTGACTGCCACTTGACGGTTCTTTGTATTTTTTGTACCCTTTAATTTTGGTCTACCCAGCCTCTCTTAATATTATATGTATATAGAGAGACCCTGGTCAACCAAACTATTGGCAATTTTGATTGTCAGGTCAAGTTTAATACAAAAGTATCAAATAAACTTGGGAAGATACCTTTGGTTAGAAGGTTTACTTTCCATTCAAGGTCAAGAAAATTTTAAATGCCACTTCTTTGTAATAAAATAAAATGGAGCGAGCGCGCTGAAGTCTATATTTCCATGTACTCTGTGCAAAAATAGAAACTTTCGAAACTTCCTGTTTTTGGATATACATATTTCCGCCCAATCTTTATTTATAACCAATTTTTGATACTGGCTCGATTTCCACCGACAGTCATGACTTCACGCTAAGTTTTTTTTTTTAATTCTTAAACTAGGTAGATTTACATCTAACCATTACTATTTTATGAAATATTCAAGTACATTATTACATATATAACTGACACTAATTGTTAAAGAATGAAATAATTTGGTATTTTAATAGAGAAACACGATTAACGAAATTCGCCCTCAGGTATTTAAGTTGTATTTGGCGCTAAGAATTGTTGGTGGAATTTTCTGAATGCACCCATGTAAAGTTTACACCAATTACACCCGCATGAAATTTTAAACTAACGGGAACAGCGATATTATCACGTATTATCCGTATACGCTATATATTCAGATACTTGATAATTTAATTCAGTCAACATCGCCTCTGCCTATTCTGAAAAAAAAAAATGCCGCGATTATCTGAATATGGAAGAATTCATAACAAATATATTTTGAAGATTTCCAAAATCACTTACATTGGGGGACGTTTCTAGTTCTGCTGCATACTAGGATTGAGTGTAAATGGCAGGTATTTTATTTTCTTATTTAACTTCTGTCAGTTTATGACAAGTTAAAAAAAAATCTTAATTACTTTCTGTCATTTATAGCAAGTTTAAAGTTAAACTATCATAAGCAACGCTTTTCTTTATATTTCATATGGCTATCCTCGACGAATTCTGTTCCATTTTTTGCGCTTTGGATAACGATTTCAATTAATTATCCATTTCCATACAGTCTCTTGCAGCTGTTTCTTCATATCCTGTTTCTGTGAGAGTAGCCGTTGCTAAGCAACGTCAGATGCAGTAATGGAGGTATGACATACTGTCATGCGCACGCATAAAACAATAATAAACATAGACTTAATATGTAAATGTCACCTAAACACATTCATTTCATGTGGCCTATATAGGCCTACTCGTTTTGTTATTTCTTTGGTTTGAAATTCACCTCCCCAATCTTTAAATAAAACACATTTTTATGTTAAACATGTTTTGCATTCGAAGGAGCTGATGCAACCCTGCTTTCAATACTAATTGTAAAAGTGTCTTTCTTTGTCTAGATTGAGTGTGTATTTATACATTTATACATACATACAATCATATACCGACATAATTATAGGATGGTGTTCCCGCATATCGCGGTACCGAGACATGAACGGGAATAAAATAGTGAAGTCTTATCTGCAATTTATTTCTGTATGTCACTGTTATTCCATCTTTGTACTATGTTTAAACTTTTTTCACCCCTTCTAATAACGTATTAAAAGCATGTTTTTGTTCGCAAGGCCTGGCCTACAAAGAAAATCCCTTGATTCTCTGGTATCGCGGTTTTTCTTTTAAAAGACCACTGGCTCCACCTACAGGTGTCGCTACAATTATCAAAACAATTATCGTTCATAAAATCAATGCAGCAGACGAAAGTCTAGCGTTTGCCGAGCCTGTCGATTCAGTATGCTTTTTTTTTTCAGCAGACATGGGGTGATAAGAAAATACGTAATAGTAGGAAATAGGCTTACTGCAAGAAATTTACGTTTTTCTTACCATTTGCCGAGACGTATATTTTTTTTTATTTATATGAAAATCGCATCTTCCTGTTTACAATGTGGTGTCACTAGGTAGCGACCGACAAAATGACATCACCGCGATACCGCGAAGCAACCGGACACCACTATACATTGTATTTTGTAAACGTCTGGAATTAATTAGTTGACAACCTATGTCATGACTCTGTCGGGTTTCAGTATGCTTTATTTTGTCTCTAACATATATATATACTTGATATATAACCCTTGGAACCAATTTCAGGGGCGAAGCCAGTCGCATGGGGTGGGTGCGGGGTGCGGTTGCCATCCTCCTGCAGCTTGGGGCCCAGAATAAATTGGAATCTAGAACCACATTTTTGAGTTCTAAGATACTCTCTGAAACCCATATCTGTATACATTGGGAACTATTTTTGATCCGTCTTTTTATGGAAATATAGACGGACTGGACCGGAAAGGCTATCGGGTTTTAAAAGAGGTTTCTGGTTTGTTTGTATTTATAGTTAATATAGAGCTGATACCAAATATGTTTAAAGCTAATAAGTATGTCAGATGTTACATAATCTTAATTATGATGGGCCGTATTACCCGTCCGTCGGCTTGTCGTTAGACAAAATCTTGTACAAGTGATAACTCAAGTTGTTGTAAATCTTGAGTCTCAAAACTTGGTATGGTTGTTGCCTATGACTAGCAGACTAACCCTATTGATTTTGGGGTTAGTAGATCTACCTCAAAGGTCAGGGTAACAAGGTCATATGTTACACTCTCACAAAATTGTTAATCAAAATCTTATTATCCGAGAGATAACTTAAGGTCTAAGCAAGCTTGGGTCTCAGTCTTTGTATGGCTGTTGTTTATGGCCATCAGAAGAATCCTTTTAATTTTTGGGGTCAGTACCTCAAAGGTCATGTCAAGAGGTCACTTGTTAAATTTTCACAAAACTATTAATCATGCGAGTGATAACTTTTTGTGCCTCATACTTTATATGACCAGTGCTTATGATTAGCAGAAGCACCATATTCATGCTGGTGATTCCCCCCCCCCCCCCAGTCAAGTTTTTCCCGGGTAAAAAACTGACTAGTCAAGTTTTTCCCCACCCAGTCAGCCCCCCCCCCCCCCCCCTCTAATTTTAAGGTTTTAGAGGTGGGGAAATTCTGGACTAGTCAGTTTTTTCCCCCTGTCTTATATATTGCGTGTGATTGTGGGGAAATTCTTGACCAGTCAGTTTTTTTCCCCCTGTCATGTAGATTGAGCATGAAGTCGGGGAATTTTGGCCTAGTCATTTTTTCCCAACTGTCATTTAGATTGTTCGTGATGGTGGGGAAATTCTGGACCAGTCAGTTTTTTTCCTCTATCCAATATATTGTGCGTGATGGTGGGGAAATTCTGGCTAGTCAGCCCCCCCCCCCCCCCCCCCTTTGATGGTGGGGAAATTCTGGACCAATCAGTTTTTTTCCCCTGTCATGTAGATTGAGCATGAAGTCGGGAAAATTCGGCCCCCCCCCCCCCGGCATTTAGATTGTGCGTGATGGTGGGGAAATTCTGGCCTAGTCAGTTTTTTCCCCCTATCTAATATTTTTACATTAGATGGTGGGGAAATTCTTGACAAGTCAGTTTTTCCCCCCTATCTAATATTTTTACATGAGATGGTGGGGAAATTCTGGACCAGTCAGTTTTTTCCCCCTTAACTAATATATTGTGCGAGATGGTGGGGAAATTCTGGACCAGTAAGGTTTTTTCCCCCTGTCATTTAGATTGTTTGTGATGGTGGGGAAATTCTAGACCAGTCAGTTTGTTCCCCCTATCCAATATATTGTGCTAGATGGTGGGGAAATTCTGGCCTAGTCAGTTTTTTACCCCTATCTAATATTTTTACATGAGATGGTGGGGAAATTCTTGACCAGTCAGTTTTTTACCCCTATTTAACATTTTTACATGAGATGGTGGGGGAAATTCTGGACCAGTCAGTTTTTTCCCCCTGTCATTTAGATTGTTTGTGATGGTGGGAAAATTCTGGCCTAGTCACCCCCCCCCCCCCCCCCCCCCCCTTGCAGTTTGTGTTGGTGTTGGAAAAATAAAATATACAGATAAGGAGCAATAAATGAATTAAAAGCTGAGAACAGTTGCGTTATGACTAACTTAAATTATTAGCTAAAAATATAAATTGAGCTTTAAAGAAAAAATGAGAATTGGTATACAGATATACACATTCACCAATTTTATGCAAACGCTTAAGACCATTAACTGGCAAGAAAAAAAAAAACTGACTAGGCAAGAATTTCCCGACCTTCAGGCACAAAATATTAGATAGGGGGAAAAACTGACTAGTCCAGAATTTCCCCACCATCAATACAATCTAAATGAAATGGGGGAAAAAACTGACTAGGCCAGAATTTCTCCACCATCACGCACAAAAAACTGACTTGGTGGCGAAAAATTTTTGGGTAAAAATCTGACTATTCAGTTTCTTCCCCGGGGAAGAAACTGACTGGGGAAAAACTTGACTGTTACACTGGGATCAATACCTCCCAATGAATTTATTTTTTCAGTGTTGATGAGCATGACTAGTAGCCCAAGATAGTTTCATGCCCAATGTCATGACATTAAATGATATACAAATGATATTGTTATATACATGTAGTTATTATGGAACGTAAGGGGCATGCACATGTTTTAACGAACATCTGTTATTCTTTTTGCGTCACCTGCTGTAAGAAGAGGTGACCCATTGGGGTCAGTTTTCTGTCGACTGTCTGCGTGTCCGTCACACTTGTTCCGTCATGCTTCAGCATGTGACACATGTGTTCCAAAGAATACGCCTACCTACAAAAGACCTGTTTCGCTGGCCGCATGGTTAAGAGTACCCGCCCTGGAAACAGAAGATCGTGGGTTCGATCCCCGGCCGCAACATACCAAAGTTATATAATGGTACTGGTATAGATCACTTGCTTGGCTCTCAGCATATAGGGGAAGTTACAGTACTGGTTGGCCCGGTGACAAGATAATGTGTCTGGGTGTGGTATCATGCCACATGTCTACGGCGTGATACTGCAATGTGCAGCACTATATCTGTCACAAGTAGACATCTTTTCCATATGACTGAAATACTGTCAGCTGGACTTTAAACCCAATAAACAAACAGCCAAAAGACTACATAATTTAACCGAAAGCTATTTTCAAATCAAGTGTACATTTTGCAAAAACTATTCAGAGGTTTGATCTTGTACAAAATTCTGGAACTGTGCATTATGAATTTAAAAAAAAACACACTTGCTTTCATAACAGGCAGTAACTCGTGAATTTGCCAGTGCTTGTCAAACTGCTAACAGGTTAAATTTTCTGTCAGTGATGTAACAAATGTGAATCTGTAGATTTAGTTGTTGACTGTCCGACTGTGCCCCGGTATCTGGTTAATTATGTTGAGGAACTGTAGGAACTCTCACACAATGATGAATAAGTCCTTTTTGTGATTAATGAGATTTTATTTCCACAAATTCAAATAACAACAATAATATAGTCCGTGAAAACACAGTAGTATATAATAATAATAATGGCGGTTATCCACATAAATGTCCGTGAAATCACAGTAAATACAATATCAAATATCAGTTAATAATTTTCGTTAATAATTTTCGTTAATGATTTTCGTTAATAATTTTCGTTAGGAAATCCTAAACCGAGGTCCTTCCTCTTTAAAAGCCAAAATTCGAATCCTTTTTACTTTTCACAAAGAAAAGTTTCGTCTACCCGAGATGGGGGTGACAGACAAGCCACGTGACCAGTTTAATGCGATTAGCGATTAATTGCGCAATGTGTGAATTGCAGACACGCTTAACATGCCATGATACCCTGGCGTTTTTATAACTTTAATCTATGACAGATAGACAAAGAATGTATCACGTGGCTGAGACGAAATGTTGAAAAAATGAAAATATGAATAAAGAAATGCTTTATTATTGCATCATATAAAATATCAATATTCCTTTCCGAATTTAATTATAGAAAAACAAATAATTGTAACAGTTTAAAGTACAAAGCTACTGGTAAAATATGAGAAATATTTTACCGGTGTAGCAAAACCTATCTAGTACTCACTACAAATTGATTAACTTCATAACTTTTTGTAGTAAAAGAATCTTATAAAGAATAATTCATATAGTCTATTTTAAACAAACTGACAGATTTTAAATATCCTCATAACTATAGAGCAATTTGAACTAAAATAACTTTCAAAAATACATATACTATACCAATTCTGACCTTAAGAAGCAAAAATTGCAGATATTTCCATATTAAAATGTTTTTTCACCACAAAAACCGTTGCAGTTCTGTAAACTAAACCATGCACGTGGAAAGTTACAAATATATACTGCTATGGCTTGGTATCATGAGCATGATTTCATACCCATGACAGAGACGGGTGTACGGTACATATCGGTACAGGCTGATGTGATTGTTGGCCTAGTTAAACGTAAATAATCGTATTTGCAATAATTAATTTACCATACATTAAACTTTTTTTATTTAACATTCGATAATTCACAAATTTGGCACAAGTGGTTGTACAGAGTCTTTATGAAAGTTAACGAAATAATAATTGAATAATAATCATGATATTTCACTAGAATCATTTTGTAAGCACTTTTCTGAAATAAGATAGATAGATAGATAGATATGATTTTATTTCCAATTTGTAACTTATACATTAAGTATCTCGTTACATACAAAAGTCATACATACAAAATTCAATCACGTAACAACAGTTATACAAGATAATGAGTGTATACATGTAGCTTCAAAAAAAACAAAAAATCATAATTATGAATTAAAAAAGAAAAAGACATTCATACAATTCAATATTTTGGAGAATGAACGATTATACTATAAAAAATGTTGGTTATCAAAACTTATATAATCAAATATGTACCGTTTGATTTCTTGGTAAAGTCAATAATAACTCATTTCGTCTCTTATTTGCTTCATATATAAAATGGGACAAATTTAAAAGCAGCCGTCTACTACTGGACTTTAAAAGTTCAATAAACTTATGCATACTAGGTCGTACCATGTAGTATCTTTTAATATATTTATGCCTTATATCGTTGAATTTATTACATTTAATGATAAAATGGAATTCATCCTCAATATCTTGACTTTCACACAACTGACAAATTCTTTCATTCCTATGCACTCTCTCACTACCGTATCTACCTGTATTAATTCTTAGATTATGGGCAGCAATTCTTATACTTGTGATACATTTCCTGAGTCGCTTATTTTTAACGATATTCAAATATTCCTCCTCACCAAAGCAGTGTTTAATATTAAAGTAAAGGTTGCTTAACACAGAATTTGATTGCATATCATTATACCATTTTTGGTGAAAACATTCAATTACTCTTTGTTTAAAAACTTGTAATAAACAAGTTAGCATCTATATTATGAGAATCATTAAACGCCCATGAAAAACCATAATCATCCAGCAGTGCTTTAACCTTTTTTACCCAATTATTCTTACCACATTGTCTGTGTGCACTATTTTTAACCAATATTTTATAATATAAACAAATCTGTTAACGTAAAGCGGGTACCGACCCAGTTCACCGTAGACCGCATCATTGCATGAATTTTGCCTAACCCCGAGTATCATCTTACAAAACTTAAGGTGTATCCTTTCAAGGTCCTTAGATTTTGAAAACCCCCATACGGGACATCCACAATTAATAATTGATACCACAAATGCATCAAACAGCTGCATAGCTATTTTAGGTTTTAACTCGTATTTATTAATATTGTGATATAAAATATTCATTGCTTTAGTAGCTTTGCCAGCTAAATATTGATTATTCAAAACAAATGTACCAGTATAATTGAAGGTAACTCCTAGATAATTAAAATTATCTACAACTTCTAAAACAGAGTCATTATAATACCATCGTTCATTAGCATGTATCCGTCCTTTTTTGCGAAAAACAACAATTTTTGTCTTCGATGTATTAACTTCAAGACTCCACAAACTGCAGTATTGATGTAATCGGTTAAGACTATGCTGTAAATCTTCAATAGAATTTCCTACAATTACCATATCGTCCGCAAAACAAAGTATCATTATACACAATTCAAAAACTGAAATACCACAATTCATACTGTTTTGTAAAAATAATTCAAAATCTTCAAGGAAGAGTGCAAACATTGCCGGCGAATTATTCTGGCCTTGTCTTAAGCCTACCGATATATTGAAGAAGTCTGAAAATGAGTTACAATGCTTTATGCATGATTTAACATTTGCATACATGACTCTAAACATAATAAGTATTTTTCCATCTAATCCCATATTGAACAGTTTAAACCACAATGCATTTGTATAAACAGAGTCGAACGCTTTTTTAAAATCAACAAACGCGCAGGGTAATCTTAATTTTTTACTCAATGTATTTTCAATCAAGGCATGTAATATAAAATAGCATCTATTGTGCTCCGTCCCTTCCGAAAACCAAATTGACAATCAGATAACAAATTATGATCAGTAAACCATTGCTCCACTCTAGCTGTTAATATACTGGTAAAAAGTTTTCCTAGATTACTTGAAAGAGTAATACCGCGATAGTTATTAGGGTCATTTGGGTCATTTTTCTTATGTAATAAGTAAACATGTTTTTAAAAATGAAAATATAGACGCAGAGGAATTTGCTTCAAACCACAACTTTAATAGTTGTTGATGATGATTTTAATGATATATTAAATAAATCTATAAATGTTGTAGAAGTATTAGAGGCTGATAAAACTTTAGAAAGATATAAATCATGTGGTAATGGTTTTTTGCTTAAAGAGTATTTCATAGAATCAGTTGATATATTGGCTTCTCACTTATGTGATATTTTTGATGAAATCTTAAACAGCGTTTTTTCCGGAAATGTGGACAAAAGGAGTAATAATACCGTTGCATGAAAAGGCGATAAAAGTAATGTTAAGAATTATAGAGGCATAATATTGGTAAGTTGTATGGGGGTTTACGAAATCAAAAGAAAAAGAAAGATTTCATCTTTAGTTTTGTAAGAAAATACTTAATGTAAGACTGGGTACATCTAATGCTGCAGTATATGGAATAGGAAGATATCCTTATTATATAGCTAGATATATGCGTATACTCGAATATTGGTTTAAAGTGATTAATTCTGAAAATATCATTTTACTGAAAAATGTCTATAATTTGTCTAATATTGATTGCCGAAATAGAAAGAAAAATTGGGTGTCAAATGTTAAAAGTTGTTATGTGATTATGGTTTAATTATGTGTTTGAAAACCATGACTTGCAAATGAAGTTGTTTTGTTTTTTTAACCGAGTTTGGACAACGCATACTTGATACATTTATACAGGAATGGTATAATAATAAAGAATCTAATGAAATGCTTAATATATACAACAATATTAAAACATCATTTGAATATGAATATTATTTAGATATTTTACCGTGTGATTTAATAAACTGTTTTGTGAGAATGAGAGTTTCTTCACATTCACTAAGGGTACAGACAGGTAGATATGTTGCGAATAGGATTCCTAGACATGAACGCGTGTGTGTATATTGTGATTGTGATTTAAATGAAAAAAATAATGAATTTCATTTTATTTGTAAATGTCCAGCCTTTGATGATATAAGACAAGACGTTTTTATATAAAAATATTATATTAGACCCAACATGTATTAATATTTGGAAATGTTAAGGTGTACAGAAAAAATATTTATCTAACTGTGAAAACTTATTAAAATAGCTTTTAATCGTAGAAATGTTTTGATAAAAAGATGATATTATATTTAGTTACCAGCTCATCCTCTCATTCATAGTGATTTTCAGATTCATATCATCATTATTGATACATTTGTGAACACGATTTGTGTGCGTGTATATATTAATTTTGTATATGATTAACGATGTACATGTAGTACAAGTTAATAAAGATTTTGTTCTCTTCTGTTCTGGTCTAAATATGAAATTCGGTATCCCCAAAGCAGGTGCACGTTCCGCAACATGGTGTCTTCACCAGTTACGGGTAGCAAATTCGTAAGTTCAGCCTGTAGAGTGAGCGCACGCACGATAAGGGAATGTAATCTATTATGTGACGGCATACGAGACAAAGGTTTTGTTATTCTACATATAGCTTCAATACCGTTCGTCACGCTATTGCTCTTGATAAAAACGCCTATTTTTTATTACAATCATTGGATTTTGTATTGAGTGACCATGCGTCTGTAGATGGTTGTTGATAGACGTAATGCACACATAAAATTAAAATCAAATTCTTAGACAATGACCACTTGTAAACGAACTGCTTTAAATTGTTATATTTCTTGCACTTCAAATGCTTACATCAAATAAATATGTTGATTTTCCAGAGGAAAATAATACAATAAACAATTAATTTCATTCTTATTAATTTGGAAAAAAAAAAATATTAGCAAGTTCTACACATAAGACATATTCACCATATGCTGCATATGTCTGTTCTACATTATAGACGTTTGAATAGTCGCCATATTGCAATTACAATATGGCGACTGTTCAAACATCTGTATTTTATCAGGTCCCTATAAACAGAGTCACCCCATTTATTTTCCTCGTCAAAAGGTGTGTGTGGGTCGAGGCCATCCCACTCCACACCTTAAATAATTAGGTTCTTAAAAAAGAACAAAAACATTGAAAAAAAACAAACAGAAAAAAGGGGGGGAGGGAACATATTCACCAAATATATATTTTCTATGGATGAGTTGTCGTGATTAAGATTTCATTTTCTTTTGTTTTGTTTTGGATTAAATATCAGTTAAGGAATTTGAGACAAAATTCTTACAACTAACCACCTTTCTCTTTCTGCATTGCTATTATTGCAGATTTATAAATTTCCCAAGCAAATTTTAAGCTATTCATCATTGATTGACAGTTTGGTAAAATTTGTTTCATTTTACATAGGAAAATGTATCTTTTAACTTCTAAAAATAATATTGTTTAACTATCTTTGTTTTTGTATTTTTCATATACTCCAAATATAAAATAGTTACTGTTGAGAAGTCCTGAATTTTTTTGTATTAATGATAATGTTTGCTTTA
>CM037791.1:55768830-55818830 GCA_021229015.1 Solen grandis | reverse complement strand
GGGAAACCTTTTGGGTACTAAAAAATTTTAAAAGGGAAAATTTTTGGAAAAAGATTTTGGGAATTTTTTTTTTTCTTTCCCTTGCCAGGGAACCACCTTAACCCTTAAATTTTTTTTGCAATTTTGTGATATTCCTTTTTTTTGTACATTAGGAAGGGAGAATGAATTGCAAATATTTTGGGGGAACCCCTTCGAAAAAATTTGTAAAAAAAGGGAAAAACATTGAAGAAATTTTTTAATGGGTCCCCCCAAATCTTGGGGGGGGAATCGGGGGGGGGGGGGGGGATTTGGGGGGGGGAAGGGGGGGGGGTTGGGAAAGGGGGGTTACCGCAGTTTCATTTTGTGGGGGGGGGGTTTTTGGGGGGGTTTAAAGGGGGGGGTTGTTCTTTTGGGGGGGTTTTTTAAAAACATTTTGGGGGGGGTGCCGGGGGGGGTTTCCCCTTGGTCTTAAAAAAAAAAATTTAGGGGGGGGGGCTTTTTCCCCCCCGGGGCCCGGGGGGGGGGGGGGCCAGGGGGGGGGGGGGGGTTTTCCCGGGGGGGGTAGGGGGGGGGGGGGGGGGACCGGGGGGGGGGGGGGGGGGGGGGGTTCTTTTGGGGGAAAACCCGGGGGGGGGGGGGGGGGGGGGTTGTTTTTTTTTCATTTTTTTTTTTTTTTTTTTGTTGATTTTAAAATTTTTTTTTTTTTTTTTTTCGGTTTTTTTTTTTTTTTTTTTGTTTTTTTAATTTTTTTTTTTTTTGGTTTTTTTTTTTTTTTTTTTAAGGGTTTCTTTTTTTTAAAGTTTTTTTTTTTGGTTTTTTTGGGGTTTTTTTAAAAAATTTTTTTATTTTTTTGTTTTATTTTTTTTTTTACCTTTTTTTTTTTTTTGGGTTTTTTTTTTTTTAGGCATGCATTTGCACCCTTTTTGCAAAATTTATGAAACCACAAAAATAAAATGGCTAGTTTACCCCCTTTAAAAAGCCTCTGGCAAAGTGAAAGTTTGCAGTCTTCATAGGGCTTGTTAGGTAAATGTCTCAGCATGTCATAAACATGTATTTGGACAGGGAAAATAAATTACATGCTTTTTTATGTTATTACTAAGTTAAGGAATGAAAAAAACCCACAAAAACTTGAGCCAAGACTTTTCCTACACCACAATGCACTACCTCACCGGTTTGCCCCCTTGGCCTAATTAACCCAAAATCATTTCTTTGAACAAAAAAAATTTTGCAAAAAAGTCAAATAAACTTGGTCTTCCGGGAAAATTTTTTTAAAAATCAATACATTTAATTTCAAAAAAACCCAAAAATTCCCGAAAAAAAAAAACACCTTAAAAGCAGCGCCAAAACCGGGCAAAAACATCCTAAAATCTCATTTTTTTTCCCAAATTTGTTTAAATAAAAATGTAATTCAACAGTTTTTTTATTAAAACTGAACACATGTGAAAAATTTTAAGGTCACTAACCCGGGAAAAAGGGTTTAAGGGCAGTGAACTTCGGTCCCATGAATCATTTTCACAAAAAATTTCCCTACATTTGATATTTTCGAAATCACGGAAAATTTGAAGTTACAGGGATATTTTCAATAAAAAGAGTTTTTAAACCTTAACGATTTTAATTTTGTTTGCAATATTTTTGGTTTGTATATAAATTAAACGTAAAAATGGGCCCAAAGCATGGGGCCCCTGCCCAAGGGTTTGGGGAGATTTTAAACGGGGGTGAAAAATTTCCCACTTTCCCAAAACCCAAAAAAAAAATTTTGTTAGGGCAAGTCAAAAATCAAAACTTTTCCCTTTGAAATTTTCTTGATTTTACAAATTTTTTTTTTTAAAAGGGCTATCGGGGGTGAGTGTTGATCCTATCAAAAAGGGATATCTTTTTGATAAAGGGAAAATTTAACAACATTTGGAAAACTTTTATGACGGGAAATTTTAAAAAAACACGGTTTTTATGTTTCACAGGAATTAAAAACATGGATATCTTTAGACCACAGGAATTTAACAACACGGATATCTTTATGACCCACGGGTATTTAACAACACGGGATATTTTTTATGTTTCACATGAATTTAACAACACGGGAATTTTATGATCACGGGAAATTTAAACAACACTTAAATCTTTAGGATCACGGGAATTTTAATCAACATGGATATTTTTAATTTTAAAAGGGAAATTTTAACAAAAGGGTATCTTTTTTCACGGGAATTTAACAACCAGGGGTATTTTTAAATGATCACGGAATTTAACAACACTGGATATCTTTATAAATCACGGGAAAATTTAAAAACCCGGGAGATCTTTATGTCACGGGGAATTTATTAACACTGGATTCTTTATGATCACGGGAAAATTTAAAAAACACTGGAGTTTCTTTATATCACGGAAATTTTAAACAACACGGGAGATTTTTAGGGATCACAGGAATTAACAACACTGGAATCTTTTTTATCACAGGAATTCATCATCTCTGGATTTTCTTTATGATCCGGGAATTTATAAACACTGGTATCTTTTTTATCACAGGAATTTAAAAACCCGGGATATCCTTTATAAAATCCCCGGAAATTTTTAATAAACCTGGTTTAATCTTTATGATCACGGAAAATTTAAAAAACCCCTGGTTTTTTTAAAAATATCACGGGTTTTTTAAAACAACACTGGAGATCTTTTTTGATCACGGGTTTTTTAACAACACGGGATTTTCTTTATGTCACGGGGAATTTATCAACACTGATATTTTATGATCACGGGGAATTTATAAACACGGGGATATTTTTATGAAAATTTGATCATTAAAAAATTAATTTTTGTTTTTTTGGGTTAAACTTTCCCACCAACAGTTTTTCTGTCTTTTGGGGGAAAAAGCCCTACTAAAAAAATTTATAGTGCTGCCAAAATGTAGTATCCGCCATAGACATTGGCATAAATTACCAAAAACCCTGTCCCCCAACCCTGACCCCGGGCCCAAACCAGTCCTCCCCAACAACCCTTATATGCAAAGGGCCAACCCCAAGAAGCTATTACCATTAGAAATTTTTTTTTTTTTTTACTTTTTGGGTTTGTCAGGGCCTGGACCCAAACCCACCCCCTTTCCCTTCCCCGGGGGCAAACCACTCAAACCACTCAGCCCCCGGGGACGGGTTTAAAAAATTTAAAAAATTTAAACCTTTTTTCCCCAATAGAAAAAACCATGAAAAGCCCATGCGAACACAAAAAAACCAAAACACCCTGCGAGAAAACCTCCGGGTGATCAGGTTTTATGCTTTTCGCTCCCTCCTCTGGTCTGGAAATGGAAATTTTGAAAATTAAAATTTGGTTAAGGACAAAACTGGGGTTTTTCTGCAGACGGGCTTTATGGGGATACCTTTTGAGGGCGTCAAAAGGGTATATGGGGGAAGGGGGTTAATACCAAAGTCCTGATCAAATAAATGTTCATTGATTTACAGCCTAAAACCCTTACTGCACCAATTTTAAATATTATATAAAAGACCACGAGGAAAAACAAGGGTTGTGAAGTCGCTTGCCCCTCAGTATTACCGGATAAGGATTGCATTTATTACAATTCGGCTTTTCACTGGCCCTTTAAAGGTTAAATATGATTTTGGGATAGGCTTAAACTGGGGCAAAGGGGTCATCTAATGAAAGTACGGGAAAAAAAAAAAAAGGGGGCCCCTCCTGGTCATTTAATAGCCCCTCAAAATTTGGGGTTTTTAAAACCCCCGGGGTTTTGTTTTTTTTGATTTTTTCATGTGGGGAAAGCTTTAAAGCGGGGTTTAAAGGTGGGTTTGGGGGTTAAACCCAGGGGCCTTGTGCATTTTTTTAAATTGGGGTTCAAACTACATCAAAAAGGGGATATCAAATAGGGTTTTTAAAACATGGTAAAAATCAAAAAAAAACAATGACAGGATTAAAATTGGCGGGTACAAACTAAAAAACCCTGTTTTTAAAAAGCAGTAAAGGCAAGGGAAAACAAGATAAAAAAATTAACTGCCCGTTTCCAGGGGGTTTGCCCCCTTAAATAAAGTTTTTAAACATATAAAAAAAATACATGTTGACCCTTTAAAAAAGGTAGCTGCTAATAGTAATACAGGTTCAACTGTTACTTACTGCTGGGGCTTTCCCTTGGTTTGAACTCCTTCCCACATTCCTCACACATGAATGGCGTCTCGTTTTTTGGGAATGAATCGCTTATGAAACTGACCATAGCTCTAGCCCAAACCTTCCCACATGTTGGACATTTGTTATCTCCCTCTTGTATCAGGCAGCCCCACCTTTGGCCCTCGGGGTTCTTTTCTTCCTTTGCCCTTTGAAAATTTGTGTTTCTCTGACGGGGGGTGTTTCTTTTTTACTCTAATCCCCCTTTAAACCTGTTCTTTAGAGGAAATTATCAACTATTATACACTTTAAAAATTTGTCATTATTTTTTTTAAACCCAAACATTTAATTTTCTTTAAATTTTGTTTGGAATAGTAAGATATCTTCTTTTTAAATTTGGTAAATTTTCCTTTTTGCTTTTTTTTTCCCTTTTCATTTTAAATGTTTCAGATGTGGGTTTTTGTATTGAGCCCCAACAATATTTTGGCTGAGCACTTTTTTTCCCCTTTCTGCTGATAAACCCAAAATTTCCCAGTACCATTAACAATTAAAACATTACCCCTTATTAAAAAAATTTAAAATTTAATATACTCCTTTATTTTTCATTTTTCTGAAGGAACTTGAAGGTCTTTTTCATTTTTGTCAAATTCCACCTTGGTTTTTTGTTCGCACTCCAGTCAGTTCCAAACATATTTTAATTTGGATGTCAATTTTCTCTTCCTAACGGGCCCTTTTCTTTTTTTCATAACGGGAGGTAAAAGGGTTCTTGGAATTTTTTTCTCAAAATTTTTTTATCACCAGTTTTTTGTAGGAGAATGTGGAAGATCTCAAAAGCATTGAAAAAAACAAGTTTCTTCAATGACTGTGGTTACTTCAGAAGGTGTTTCAAGTTTCAACTTGAACATTTACATTACACACCGCTTTTTTCTGCGGGTTTAAACCCCCCCTTGTTGCAGCCATTATTTAACCCCTTTATCAATCTATATCATTAGAAGCTGACTTTTGTGCCACTCGCATTTCATAAAATGACTGTTTTCCCCAACGCTGCAACGGGTTTGGGGCCTCGATTTTTGGGGCCCAGTGGAACAAAACCTGTCAATAAAATGAGATAATTCCTTTTAGATGATTTCTCTCTGTCTCTCCTCACTTTATGCTTTCCATTTAAGAAAATTTATTTCCCCAACCATTTGATTTTTTGAAAACAA
This sequence comes from Solen grandis, assembly GCA_021229015.1. Classification (NCBI taxonomy): domain Eukaryota; kingdom Metazoa; phylum Mollusca; class Bivalvia; order Adapedonta; family Solenidae; genus Solen; species Solen grandis. The sequence goes on along the minus strand of CM037791.1, from coordinate 55,813,551 downwards.
AACTGTTTTTAAACTAGTTTTAAAACCCTCCCCAAATAAATTTTATTAGAAATTTGAGAAAATGATATTTGTTTGATAGAGACAGTTCTTAGTCCATCATCAAATATTTTTTGTCCTGATCCAAACCATGAACTTTTTAGGAGGGAAGAAGGGGGTTTTTTTTTTAAAACCTTTTAAAAAGGGCCCAAAACCCTGAGAGGCCCGGGGGGATGAACATTTTTTATAAAGCTTCCCTTAAACATAATTTCATTTTAACATTATTTTTTTTACATGTTTGAAAGAAAGTTATGGTGGATATTTTAAAGGATAGTGGAAATTAAACGGGGAAAGAACAGTTGAGCCAAACTTACAGAAATAAACAGAGAAAAAAAAAGGGGGGAGTTTCCCTATACGTTCAATCAGACTTACGCGAAAAAACCATACTTTTGATGATCCTTAGTAATTTTTTTAAATTTTTTTTCAAACTCTTTTTTTCAAACACTAACTTTTAAAAAATTTTTTTAAGATATAAAAATTTTAAAACACAAAAACCTTTTTTATGAAATATTACTATAGATCCCTGATTTTTAACAAAAAAATTTTTACAAAATTTTTTTTTAAAAAACCTTTCAATTATTTGTCCCAAATTTTCTCCCGTTTTTAAGTAATTTTTTGTTCAACTGTACCTTTTTTTCCTAAATTTTTATTTTCATTCAAGTACTGGTATGTTGAAAGACAGATGTAAAACAATCTTCTAACTGTATTTAATTAAAAGTCAGCAAATCTGCAAAATCCCAACAAAATTTTTAAAACCCAGTTAGAACGGGACATTTTTCTAAATGGTTACCCATTTCCTTCGGAATTTCAAGCGGGGTTTTTAAAATTTTAATTTTAAACCTTCCAAACCCTCACACTTAAAAATTTTTTAAGGTAGTAAAAACCAAAGAACAACAGCTGCCCAAGGGGAAAGCATGCTAAACTTTTCGAAATGCTTGGGGGAAAAAATCAAATGAAATTTTATTTTAATTCTTGCCCTTAAAAAACCCCTGTATTTTAATAACATGGGTAAAAGTTGGAAAAAAAAAAAAATTTAAAAATCCTGATTTTAGAAATTTTTTTATATTTTTTATTTAGAATGAAAGCATTTGGCAATCAAAAAACCCTAAGTTCAGGAAAAATTTCCTAAAAATTTTTTACCCATGTATAACAGTCAAAAAATTTTTTATTTTGTATTTCTGATCCCCCGATATGTTTAAAAAAAGGGCTAAAATAAATTTCCCTTTACCTATTTAAATGAGATAAAACATAAAAAAAAATGCATCCCAAAAATTTTAAATAAAAATATCCAATTTAGAAAAGGCCCAAAAATTTGGTTTAAAAACTAATCAAAGAGTTATCCTCCTTGTTTTTTGATGCCCCTGAACCCCTTTTAAATTTTTCGACAAAAACAAAAAACCTTTTTCCCTGAGTTTAAAAAACTGGATATAGCTTGCATAAAAACTTTTCCAAATTTAAGCATGCCCAAAATTTAACCAAAATGTCAAAAATGCCACACCCTGCATTATTTCAGTCAAAAACTATCTGTCCCCTATACAAAAGTATTTATGTATGATACCAGTGAACATATTAAAGAAGTTTTTAAAACAAAACTATGCAAGGTTACCGAGAAAAAAGCATGGAAAAACTTTTCATTTTAAAAATTCAACCAAAATTTCTAAGTTTAAAAAGGAGCCATTTCAGCAATTTCCTTCCATCAAAGTGATAACCCCCGAACAGTTAAAAGATGTTTCATTGCATGCCCAAAACTTTAACCCCAAAAAAATCAAAAAGGGGTCATTTTTTGTAGAAATTTGTTTAAGAGTTATCTACCTGGTTGTCTGATGCCCCTGAACTAGTCATAAAATTTCAAGGCAATACCCGGATAGTTATCGAGAAAGTATGGTTGATGTAACTTGCAAACAAAACTTTTTTAAACCAAAGCTGCAACCCAAAACCCACACAATGGGACTGCAATACAGGGGTTCAAAGGGCTTTCAATAGTCAAACTAAAATAAAAAGAAAAGCTCTAAAAATTTTTATTGCCCTGCACGAATGGGGTTTGAGGAATTTTTCAACCCCGGTTTTGTGATGTAAATTTCCCAAATTTTATTAAAACCCAAGTGTGATAAAATAGCCGCAAGCCCTTACCTGGAGCTCCCTTTTTCTTTTTGTTTCAGGGCATTTTGTGCCTCCCCTCTTGTTAACTTGAGCCCCTTAATTTCAACCCCCCGTGCGTCAAACAAATGGGTCCTTCTCATCCATTTCAAAAGGATTGTACCCTCATCTGCTCGCCCTATATTTTTCACTGTCACACAGCATTAAATCATTGCGGCAAAGGGGCAAAATCACTTGGGTTTATTTTCACTCACAGGTCAAAATGTTTCACGTTTTTTGGCATTCCGGGGGGGGTACAAGAAAATGGGGGAAAATTTTCCCTTTTTTACATGGCAAAAATTTTAAAGGGTTTTGTCTCGATTAAATGATTCCTTTTAAAATTTTTCCCGGGGGTTTTGGATCCTAACATTTGGATCAAAAAAGGTTATTTTAAAAGTTTCCCCCTCCAAATTTTGTTTATACAAGTGGATCTTTCTTTGGGGGAAAGGGCCCTTCCGGGCACATGATCAAAATAAAATTTAACCCCCTTCATTATGCTTCATGCAGGGGAATGGAGGGCCCCAAATAGTTTCAAAAGTTCTGGAGCCCCCCCCCCACACCCAAACCCACATCTGTTTTAAACCGCCCTTCCGGACTTCACGAAGTTTGTCTTGGGTTTTAAAACTTTACACAAAAAGGGCAGGCCCTATCCTAGCAATTATGATTTCCTTTTTTAAGATTACTGGGCCAAAAATTCTGAAAAAAAAATTTTACCACAAATTTATGTAGCAACTGGGGTGGCGAATTTTCATTGTGTCTGTAAGTAAGGGGTTTCATCAATTTTTTAAATTTTTATAAAAAGGTTTTTAAAATTCATTGACTTTTTTAAAAAATTATCACAGACATTTCCCTTTTTCCCAGTGGGGCTCGAAAACCCAAAAACCTTTAATTAGCTATCGGGCATGTTTCCACTGGACCCAACCCGGGGCAATGGACAACATTTAGGGGACTTTTATCTAATAGATTTAAAAAACATAATTTCAAACGGGAATATGAAGTTCTGAAAGGGAAAAAGTAATCATCTTGGTTCATTTGGGTTTTGAAAAAAAGCTGACCAGTTCCTTAAAATCAAGGGCTTCTGGGGATCATTAACTTTCCCAAGATCCATTCCGGGTTTTTTTTTTTTCGAATTGGCCTCCCTGGGTCCATGGAAGCCAAATTTAAAAAAAAAAAACCAAATGGATCTCCGTAGAGATTACTGGGATCCCTTGCAAAATTTTTTTTATTTGATGTTTTTACAAATTATTTTCTGTTCCCATTGTCCTTTTTTGGACGCATTAATTTCATTAAGTGTGATGTCTGTAAAAGGGAACTAACCCTTTTTACCAAAAACTTACATTAGGGTTAAATTTTAAACTAAGTCGCCCCGCTTGTAAGGTTTCTAGTTAGGTTTCCCTTTTAGACCCCAAACTTATTTTACAGAAAAAACAAAAAAAAAACCCCGACAGAAAATGATTAAAATTTTGGGGAGATTATGATGTTTCACAGCAAAAGCCCCCCTTTATTTTCCCCCTTTGGAAGCTACGGGGACAAAATTCAGAAAGTACTCCCCCTTCATCGCACAACTGCAAAAAGGAGAAATTTTGTAAAGGGGCGATAACTTTGGATTACCTCGCCCGCAATATCAAACAAAAATTTTAATGGAAAAACCCTTTTAAATAAAAAAATATATTTATGATTTTTGTAAACTATAAATAAATTTTAGATATAATTTAAAAAATTTTTCTCTAGCAATTTGGCAATCTCGATGATAATCCTTTCCCCAAAAAAAATAAGATGACTAAAAAGAAAATGAAAAAGAAACAAAAGATGTATCCCTAAAGCCGCCCCCAACCCCGAGAGCGTCTTTTCAAAGACAATTGTATAATTTTCCCGGGAAATTTTGAATGTTTTATTTTTTTCAGCTCTTGCCCGTAAATTTTAAAATTAATTTTATTTATTAGTATTTAAAAAAAAGAGATTTCCGTACCATCTTTGTTTTTGATGTTAAAATTATGCGTTTTTGCGGGTTTATGAAAATAACCATGTTGGTCCCTTTAAACGGGCTGTAAAGCTTGTCCCCAGCCCGCCGTTTAATGGGAAATTATTTAATATATTTCGTTTTAAGTTTTTTTTTTTGTTTTGTTTTTTTTGGAAACAGTTTTGGGCCACTAACCCGTGTCTGGAAAAGGGGGGCTGTCCCAAAAAATTTAATGCATGTCTTTTTAAAGAAAAAAACCCAAAATTACTAGATATGTCTTTTAAAAAAATACTCCTGCACAAGGTGTCCATAAGTAACCACTATAAAATTTTGGGGAAAAACCAAATGGTTACTCCTATATGTCTTTAAGGGGCACTTTTGGGCCATATATTAAAAATTTCATATATGGCCCCAAAAAAAGCACGTTTTACCCTAGGTGTTTTTATAAAACCACTATATGTCTTTTTGGGTTAAAAAAAAGTGGTTCCTCCCATATTTTATGGTAAACCCTTTGGGTTTCTTCTTTTACTTCTTTGTTACCCAAATTATAAAAGGGGTTTTGTGAAAAAAAGAAAGAAAAAAGGAATGAATTAAATCAGTTTCTCAGATTTAAAGGAAAAAAAATGAAAAATTATCATATAGAATAAACTAAAAAAATTATTCATCTTTTCTTTGTATAAATTGGGCAAAATCACCAACCCGTAAAATTTTGGCAGTAATTGTTTTTTTGCAACAACTGATAATTAATATTTAACCCTTTTTTCTTTTAAGCAAATTTCGACAAAAATTAATCTCTTCTGAGATTTAGCTGCTTCAGTTATTTTTTTTTTTTGGCCTTGCCGGAGGCATTCGGGCTTCCGCCCATGGGGGGCCAATACGAAAAAAAAAAACCCCAGCAGATTCAGTAGAGATTATAAAACATATGCAAGCAAGCATTTATTTTTATCAAAAAAAAAATTTACATTTTTAAATGAAAAAACATTTGATTAACTGTTTTTACCAGTAAGGGTTGGTTTCCCCAAATTTAAAGGTTTTAAAACCCATAATTCTCACCTATTTCGATATAATAAATCAAACAGTCATCAAAGGAGGGCTTGCATAGCACAAAAAATGAAAATGAAAATTCTGTTGTGCCCACAAAACCTTGAATTTTTTTAATTTAAGGGAAAAAATTTTACAAGTAAATTAAAAAAACCCTTTACAAGTTCCCAAAAAGGGAGTCTCCAGTCCCCCTTTTAAAAATTTTTTGGGAGCAAATAAAAGGGGCTTTTTTTTACTGTAAAGATTTTCCAAACGCGACAGTAAATTTCATGTTTGTAAAAATTTCAGAAAAACTAAAATTTTATTACTTTGAATTCATTTTTTGCCCAAATAAATTTTAATAAAGGGGAGAGTTTTAAACCCGGGGTTTAAAGTATAAGCATGGCCCCACCTTGGCCCGGGAAAATTTGCAAACCAAAAATTCGTCGAAATTAATGAAAAAAATTGGGGCCCAAAATTTAAATAAAGTGGCCTCCAATTATTTTTTTGTATTTTTCCCCTTTTTTTTTATACTGATATATATATGAAATTTTACTCCCGACTGCCAGAACACATTCTCTCAGGGATAATATTAAAAAAGATAAAAAAAAATAGAAAAATAAATGAGATGGAAATATAAAAAAAATATGAATTTTTTTTTTTTTTCTCCCAATTTTTTAAAAGAAAAATATAAATATATACATTTGTGTTAAAAGATCAAGGGAAAAAATTTTAAAAAATCATTCCAAAAAATTGAACTTGTTTTTAGATATTTGTTCTGAAAAAATATAAATTTAAACCTTTTTTTTTTCCCTTTCAGGTTTGGGAAACATTTTTTTGGAAGGTTTTGCCGGGGGGTACCTTTAGCTATATGTATTCCTTTAGTTTAAAAAAAACCAAAAAAAAAACCCATGAAAATGTTTATGCCTTGCAGGGAAAAGGGGGTAGGTTTTCATTTTTTGTCAAGAAGAAAATTTCAATCTTTTTTAGACAGATTTTTAAAACTAAAAATGAAAAACAGTGAAAAAAAAGAAAAAAAAAAGGGGGTTTTTTTTTTAAGAAAAAGAGATAAAAGTCCAAAAAACTGAACAACAAGGGAAAGATAAATTTCCATGAGGAAAAACATTTCCCAAAACTGATCATGGAGAATTTGCCGTCTCTTTCCTTTTTGGGGACAGATTTAACTTAAACTTTAAATCAGCCTATCACATAAACAGCCGCAACACTGATTTTAAAAAAAAAACCCTACTCTAGCACCTTTCGCTACTGATCTGTTCATTTAGAGTCAAATTTTTTTGCTATAACCAGAAAAATTTAGTCGGAAAACCCCTTTGGAAAAAAAAGTGTGTTTCAGGGAAGCTGGAAGAAACTTTTCAAGAAAAATTTCCCTGCTAAGGGGGTACAAAAAGAGTTGTATTCCGTGTTTTTTACAGAGGGTTTCAAACTTAAAAAGATAGTAACCTTCCAGAGTGAATTTTGGGGGTCCCCTTATCCAGATTTCAACAAAAAAAGTACATGTCACTTACTTCCCGATTTTTGCAAACGTTTGGGTGAAGGTCATTAAAAATTTCCCCGCACTCCATGCTTGAGCAAAAAATTTTTCAGGTTTCAAAAAAACAAGCTCAAAATGAAAAAAAGTGAAACTTTAAAATCAGGTGGGTTAACCCGTTGAAAGGGGTACCCCAAAGGGAAAATTTTTATGAAATTTTCCTCAGACATTGACCTAATTACCCTGGACATTTTCCGTTTTTTTGGGAAATGAATTAAAAACCCGCCATTTTTTGAACATTTTCTCAAAAGATATCTACGTATATATACCCCTATCAAGAATAAAGCCCCACAAATTTTCAAGATTTTTTTGCGATGTTCAAAAGTTCAAGTTTTTTTGGGGTTTAGCACAAAAAGATTTGAAGTTCCAGTATCAATTAACTTTTTTTACTCCCCAGAACTCATAAGGTACAAGGGTGTTTGGGCAAAGGTGCTTAAAATGCTCAAAGATCTGTTTGTCTTGTATGTGCAAAGGGGAAATTACATTTTTTTTATGAGTTGGCATTAAAATACTGCCCCAAAAATGTAAAATATTTAGCCCCAAAAATTTCTAGAAAATTGCGTGTCAGACATATTGAAAAAATGACAAGGGGTTCAAATGAGTCAAATTTGGGGGCTTTTTGAGGCCATTTAGCTTCCTGAAATTTTTAACCCAAAGGGCCCAAAAAAATTTTTTTCCAAGGGAGGAGGTCCAAAAGCTTTCATTAGGGTTGTAAAATATAATTCTGGAAGGGCATGTTTTTTTTAGCTCTACTTTTAAGAATTTTGGGGGAGCTATCCTACTCACTTTTCATTGGCCCTTGGTGTAAAAACTTGTTCCCCTTTTGTTTTCGTTTCAAAATATTAAAGGGATGCACCCTTTAAACTCCACACATCTTTAGGGGCCTAAATTTTAAAATTTACTGACAAAGGGCCCATATTTTAGTTGTGCTTTTTTTCTCAATTACTCTCCTTTATGAATTTGAATAATTCCTGGTCAAGGTTTTGTATGCAACATACGATACTACATACATGTATCATGCTTATATCTCAGCTATCAGTTATGAGGTTTAATTGAACTTCATCAAGGTGTTTCAAGGCACCAGATCATCAAGCTTAATAAGTCTTGATTTAATTATACCCCCCGCACAACAAAGTTGTAAGGGGGGTATACTGGATTCAGCTTGTCTCTCTGGCCGTCTGTCGGTTTCTTTGTCAGTGCTGTAACTCAAAAAGTATGAAAGGCATCAAGATGAAACTTCATATGTGGATAGATCTCATTGAGGGGGAGTGCAGTGACCAAGAACCATAACTCTCTGGCGCGAAATTTTAGAGTTATTGCCCTTTGTAAATTTTCATACTTAATATTTGTCCAGGCTGTAACTCAAAAAGTATAAAAGGCATCAAGATGAAACTTCATATGTAGATAATTCTCATTGAGGGAGCGTGCAGTGACCAAGAACCATACCTCTCTGTTGCGTAATTTTGGAATTATTGCCCTTTGTAAACTTTCATCCTTAATTTTTGTCCGGGCTGTAACTCAAAAAATATAAAAGGCATCAAGATGGAACTTCATATGTGGATAGATCTCATTGAGAGGGCGTGCAGTGACCAAGAACCATAACTCTCTGTCGCATAATTTAGGAGTTATTGTCCTTGGTAAATTTTCATACTTAATTTTTGTCCGGGCCGTAACTCAAAAAGTATAAAAGATATCAAGATGAAACTTCATATGTAAGGGGTGCAGTGACCAAGAACCATAACTCTTTGTCGCATAATTTAGGAGTTATTGTCCTTTATAAATTTCATACTTAATTTTTGTCCGGGCCGTAACTCAAAAAGTATAAAAGATCATGATGAAACTTGAAACAAGAACTGTAAACTTCATTCCTGTGACAAAGCGACATGAGGGGGGGTATTTGCACCATTACAATGGCAGTTCTAGTTTCATGTGAAATACTGTTTTTAGCTCACCAGATTCATACAGAACTCTGGTTGCCAAGACAACCAACACAATTTTACTTTAAAAAAAACAACAAAAAATAAACTAAAAATCCTCTTTTCAGAAACCAATTGAAGAATTTAATTTCCTTTTACACAAATGGGGTCACTTCATAGTCATCTAACATAACTGCTAAAATGAAGTTGATCTCTTAAAAAATGAGGCCCCACAAGGTTTGTTATTTACCTTATATACTCTTTATAGAAAATTTCAAAAATCCTCTTCTCTGAAACTAATGGCCAGAATTAATTTTATGCGGTACAAATGGTTGCCTAAATTTTCTCTACCATATTTACTAAATGAAATTAATCCCTTGAAAAATGAGGCCCCATCAGCATTTGTTAGTTTCCTTTTAAAATTAATACTCTAAATATAGAACATTGATTATCTCCCTTTATTAAAAATCCATACCATCCCAAAATTTACTTTCACTTCTGGTCCATGTTGTTGTCCTTTGGCAGATTAACAAATATAGCAAATGAATATTCAGACATAGGGAGATAAGTTTCTCAATGTTTTGTATATTTCAGTAAAGGAATGCATATATTCTGTTGATTCCGTAAGTAGGTTGTATTGATTTATTCAAAAGATTTAAAAAAAAAAAAGAGTTGAAGCGAGTCGACCCCCAAAATAGTGTCCACCCTTGTTGATATTTATGTGTCTAGAGTGTGTTTGATGTTAGTTTGTGATGTTAATCTGTCTGTCTGTATGTCATTTATGTGTGTGTCTCTGTGTATACGGAGAATACACATGTATATAGATTTGGATATTATATGACTAACAAAAGAGATCGTTTCCGTATATTGTTTGTGGGTATGTACCTGATAAATGGAGAACAGTTATTCTTAAGGTAATCCATTGATCATTCAATTGTAATCATTGTCCATCAAGTAATCATGGGAATTTTATTGTAAATGTAAGCCTATATAGACTTAGAGCAAAATAGCCTATAACTCCAAGTCAGTGGATGCTTGCAGCTGCACTGAATTCTTTTGAATTCTTTTGACAGATCATGATATTAATTTAATGATGGATGGATTGCCTTAACATATAGGTAAACTGAACAGGTGAAAAAACAAAACAAAACAAAACTCTAAAAGCAGTCCAGTCTTTGTATGATGTGTTAAATGTTTCATTCAGCTGGAGAAGGATCTTCTACACAGGTTTTATGCCATGGACTGTCTGGACTCCATCAGCATTTTAAAGCATCTCAGCTACATCGAACGGTTCCCGTTTCTCTTCACATCCGCCTTGTTCACCATGCCTTTCTTGTCCCTTGCCATGGGTAAGTGGGTTCTTCTTGTTCTTTTGTTTGTGAGGAAGGATATAAATGCCCATGCTGTAACAAAGAAGCTTGATTTTGCATAATTACGTATGCCTTTTTCAAACATATTTTTCTTTGCTGTTAATTAAAAAAAAGAAAATGTCAGATTCTATTATATTAATCATTCAGGTTCTTATCTCAGTAAGTACTGAACTGTTCTATACCATATGTAACATGATTTTAGCTCACCATGCTAAACAACTCAAGATGAGTAATTGTGACTATATTTTGTCAATCCGTCATTCATTTGCACGTCCGACATGAACTTTGAATCAAACAACATCTTCTCTTATATTTCTTGGCCAAATTTGATGAAATTTGTCTATGATGTGCCTCACATTAAACTCTACCAAACTGTTCAAATGATTCCATTCCATTTGATATTGGTTCACAGGAGTTAAAAATATATTTTTATTGACATCTTTAAAGTCTTCTCCTCACAAAACTGCATGGCCTAGAGCTAAGATGTGTAGCATCATCTAGTGGAACTCTACCAAGTCTGTTATAATCATGGCCCTGGGATCACTCAGTTTGATATAGACTTGCATGGGAAAAACATGAAAAATCTGTTGTCAGAAACCATAATTAGTATTGAGTTAAGATCTATGGTGTGTAACATGGCCTAGTGGACCTGTATCAATTTTGTTTAAATATGGCCCTTGGGTCAAAATTGGCATGACCCAGAGGTCATTTGGTTTTACATAGGAACAAAATAGAAAAATCTTCATTTCAGAAACCACAAAGCCTGGAGTTAGGTAACATGGCCTTGTGAACTTCTTCCAAACATAATCATTTAATAGGCTTGGGGGTCAAAGTGGCGCTGCCCCATAGGTTTACTTGACCCTTGACACTACAAATAGGAAAAACTAGAAAAAACTCTTTGTCAGAAACCACAAGGCTTAGAGTTTAGATATTAGTTTAGTAACATGGCCTAGTGGACCTCTACCAAGTTTGTTCAACTCATGACCCTATGGTCAAAATCCACTGTATCGACATTGTGAATATGCAACAATGAACAACTGTAGTAAAGAACTTTCTAGTCATTTAATGTTATACATTTACATGTACTCAAAAGTTTTATTGAGATATAGAGGATATTTGTTCATTTGGTTTGAACACATGCCACATGTGAGAATAGAGTTCTCAAGTTCTCATTGAAGGTGAAATAAAACTGCATCTTCCACACATATAAAAAAATCTCTTTATTTTATGTTGGAAGGAGTGAAATTTCATTGGCCTCTGCTTACAGGTTTTTTATATGTAAGACAATCATCCGACCTCATTAATAAGAAACCATGAGGGCAGTGATGATCTGGAAGTTGTCGGTCCTTTTGACTGCTTAAAAAGTACAAGTTGCTGAATCTGTTTTGCTTAAAGACTCAGTTTTTTTTATTATTTGGTACTTAAATTTTTATATTTGGGAAAAAATTTTCCTTTTTGGCCCCAAAAATAAAAAAAAAAAAAAAACCTGTGAAACATGATTTTTTTATTTCCCCCCAAAGGGTGAGCATAAATTGCCGCTTTGTTAGCCCCCTCCCATTTTTTAAAACCGGGGGGGATTTTGGGGTTTGCCTCGGGTCTGTCTATTTGAAAAATCGGCCCGTGCTTCCGTCCTCGTCCATCCTGATGTCGGGAAAAATCTAATCCCCCGAAAATTTTAAAAAAATTTTTTAAGATAATATTATAAACTTGGTATATGGGGAAAATTGGCTTTTTGGGATTCTGCATGTCAATTTGTTTTTTTTTTTCTCAGCCCAAAAAAATTCGGGTTTCTATGGAAATTTAAAAAAATTTTTGCACTCCACCAGTAGGGGACTCTTTGGGTTGCTTGCAACCCCAAATTTATTTTTTTTGGGGGTTCCATCAGTCTTTTGATTTCACCTTTTTGCCCAGACTTAACTCAAAAAGGGTTTTAAAAATTTTTTACTTGGATAGATCTTTTTGGGGGAAAAATTGCAGAATACAAAAATTTCATATTTGAAACACCATATTTTTGAAGTTTTTCCCCCTTTGTTAAATTTCATATTTTAAGAAATTTTTTCACAATGTTGGTAAAAATAAAAAATTGGAAAGAAAATCCCCTTCCCCTTTGTTTTTATTGGGGGAAATCTTTGTTTCCTTACAAATAAACTCGGGGGAGTAAAGTTCAGTCACACTGCACAAAAAAAAACTTTTTTGGAAAATATGAAACTTCGACGAATCATTAAATTTGGGAAAAACGATATCCGGAAGGACACTTCCACAACATGGGTTTTCTTCACCATTAAAGGGGAAACGATTTCAAAAGATCATCCTATGAAGTTAGCCAATTGGGAAAAGTGATGAATCAAAAATTATTTAATAAAAATTTCAAAACGTCGATAAAGGGTTTTTGCTGTGTGGGGAAACCACCCAATTTTTTTATGATCTTTGGGGGACTTTGGTGTCGGGTAGATGGGTATGATAGTTAAAAATAAAAATTCTTAGTCAATGACCATCTGTGAAAAGGCTGTTTTAAATTTTTTTTTCGGAGCAAAAACTCAAATATTTATAAAAGCTATTAACTTGAATTTTCACAGGTGGATGACCCAATGGAGAAAATTTTGGCAATGTATTTTGATTTTTTTTTGGTTTACCCCAAAAAAATCAGTATAGGAAAAAAAATTGTGATTGGTATTATCAGCAAACAAACCAAATCCCCCGGGCCCCAAACTGGGATTTTGGGGCCCCCAAACCTCTGTGTTAATGGGTTAAAAAAAAAGGGCTGGATGGATTAGGATTTTGAATATCATATCTCGGGAAAACATACTGCAAAAACAAAATTCTATTGTGTACTTTGCACAATCCTGGGCAAAGTGTTTTTGGGGAGCATAATCCGTCCCCCTTTGCTTTTTTTTTGTTACGGGGAAAAAAAAAAGGAAGAAAGAGCAAGCAGTTAGGATATTTAAGTTAAAGAAAAAAGCCGTAGATTTTTGCCTGGCAGGGTCGGGTTCGAAAAAGGGTTTTTCCCAGTTTGGGACTACAACCCCCTTTCAAAAGGGGAGCTGATGTGTTTTGGGCGGGAAAAAAAGGGGGAAGATCTAGTCATATCAGGTTTTGTGATAAAAAATTTTTAAAACCCTCTAAAAATTTGGTATTTTTATTTTGTTCTTAAAAAAAGACTTGACCAAAAAAGGGGAGGGGTTGGGAAACCCTTTGTTTTAGACTTTCAAAAAATGAGAAACCCCTAATTTACTCACCCGGAATCGGCATAACAGTTAAGTTTTCGTACCAACCTCTTTTTTTACTAAACCCCTTAGGGTATTGTTGGGAAAATTTGGAATACTTTTTTATGACCATAAACCCCAACCTTTTTCAAGGGGACATAACTCCGTCATGGATTTTGACCAAAAAATCCCTTTTTAGCTAACCTGAGCACAAGTGTTTCAAGGTGAGCTTTTTTGATCCCCCTTTTCCGTCCGTCTCGTGCGTCGTGAAACTCAATTTTTTTTCTTTAAACACATCTCCCTAAAACCGCTGGACAGAATTTAATGAAACTGGAAAGGAAGGGTTTCCCTTTGGGGTGGGGCTCTACAAAAGTGCTAAAATAAAGTTGATCCATAAAGGGAACTTTTTTTGGTTCCAGGGGCAAAAAAAGAAAAAAAAATTTTGAAAATTTTTAAAAAATCATCTCCTTCAAAACAAACTGGCCAGATTTCAAAAAAATTTGGTACAGATTTTCCCTTTGGGGGCAACCTCTCCCAAATTGCAAAAATTTTTCCCGATCCGAAAAAAAAACATGGCCCCGGGGCGGGGTTAAATTTGCCCTATATGTATATAAAAAACCCCTTTTAAAACCCAACATCTCCTCTGAAAAAACGGACAAATTTTAATTAAATTTGGGAGGGATGACCCTTTTGGGTAAACCCTTCAAAAAAATTCAAAAAAAAAGTTGACCCAAGAAAAAACCGGGTTTTGCCTTTGGCTACAAAAAAAAAAAAATAATTTGAAATTTAAAATAAATCTCCTTCAAAACTACTGCCAGATTTAAAAATTTTAATTTGGTACAATTTTCCCCTTTGGGTAAACCTCTACCAAAGTTGTTTAAAATTTTTCCCGACCCGAAAAAAAAAAACATGAGGGCCAGGGGGGGCCCTTATATGTATATAGAAAAAACCCTTTAAAAACACATCCCCTCTAAAACCGGGGAAACGGGAATTTAATAAACTTGGCAGGAATTTTCCCTTTGGTGAGGCTCTAAAAAAGGGTTCTAAAATAAATTAAAATCCAGGAAAAACTCGGGGTTCCCAAATGGCAACAAAAAGAAAAATAATTTAAAAACTTTAAAAACCCATCCCCTTTCAAAACTACGGGCCAGATTTCAAAATAATTTGGTAAGAGTCCTTGGGCCCAACCTCTCCCAATTTTGCAAAAATTTTTCCCGACTGTAAAAAAAAATGGCCGCCAGGGGGGGTTTAAATTTTCCTTTAAAATTGTATATAGAAAAACCCTTTTAAAACCAACATTCCTCTAAAACCAACTGGACAAATTTTGGATTAAACTTGGGGGGAAGACCCTTAGGTCAACCTTCAAAAAAAGTTCCCTAAAAAAAATTTAAATCCATAAAGAACCTGGTTCCATGGCTACAAAAAAAAAAATAATTTGAAAATTTTAAAAAAACCCCACTCCTTCCCAAAACAACTGACCAGATTTAAAAATAATTTGGTACAGATTTACCTTGGGGTCCCCCCAAAAAACCAAATTGCTAAAAATTTTTTCGATCCGTAAAAAAACAGGGCCCCCGGGGGGGCGGGGCTATTTGCCTTATTTTGTATATAGAAAAACCTTTAAACGATATCTCTTTCGGCCCCCACTGGACAGAATTTAATAAAATTTGGGCGGGAAAATTTTCCCTTTTGGGTGAGGCCTACAAAAGTTTTTAAAAAAAATTTTGATCCATAAAGGGAACCTGGTTCCCATGGCTACAAAAAAAAAAAATTTAATTTTGGGTTAAAAGATTTTCCCTTTGGGGTCAACCTCTCCCAAATTTGCTAAAATTTTTCCCGCCCCGTAAAAAAACATGGCCCCCAGGGCGGGGTTTATTTCCCATTTGTATATAGAGAAACCTTAAACGACTTTCCCCTCTAAACCGCGGGGACAGAATTTATGAAATTTGGGCCCAGGGATGACCCTTTAAGGGTCAACCTTCAAAAAAGTTGCAAAAATAAAGTTAAACCCAAGAAGAACTCTGGTTGCCATGGTTTACAAAAAAAAAAATAATTTAAAAATTTTAAAAATCATCTTCTTCAAAACTAGGGCCCAAATTTTTTAAAAAAAATTTGGGTTTAAAAGTTTTTTCCTTTTGGGTCAACCTCTACCAAAGTTGCTAAAATTTTTCCCGGGTCCATTAAAAAAACGGGCCCCCGGGGGGTGGGAATTTTTGCCTTTTATGTATATGGGGAAAATTTTCCCCGGGGGATCTTTCCCCTTTAAAACTTTTTTACGGGCCAGTTTTTAAAAAATTTTTTATACAGACTGATTTTTCCTTTGGGTTTAACCGTATACCAGGTGAGCGATCCAGGCCATAAAGGCCTCTTGTTTGCTTAAATTTTTGGGAAAAAGGTTTTTTTTTCCCTTAAACCCCTTTGTGAAATTTTTTTAAAAAAAATTTTGGATACATATTTTTTTAATTTTTTAAAGCTCATCTTTTGGGAAGAAAAAGTCAATTTAATTATGATCCGGGTTTTGCATCGCTCATCGTCAATGTTGGGGAAATAAAAAGTGCAAAAATTTTAATGTCCCCTTTTTAAAACATTTTTAAAGGTATCAACCCCAAAATTTGGGGATACCTTATAACAGAAAAGGGTTTTCATTTGGGAAGGGCCCAAAGGGGCTTTATTCTAAAATTAAATTATTTTCAGAGTTATGCCCCTTTTTCAATTTAAAAAATTTTAATAAAAAATCGTTTAATTAAGTAGAATGTTTTAAAATATGAAAGGTATCAACAAAAAAATTAGAACTTAAAAATCATGAAAAAAGACACAATTGTAAAACAAAGGGCATTATTCGAAAGGGAAATTATTTTTGGATTTTATCCCCCTTTTTTAACTAGCTTTTTGGGTAAAAAAAAAAATTGCTTTTTAAAGTAAAATGTTTGAAAACATAAAAGGTACAATAAAAAATTTGAAATAATTGAAAATTAGGGCAAGGCGAAGTTTTTTAAGAAAAGGGGGGCATAAAATTGAAACTATATTTTCCAAATTTTTGGCCCCCTTTTTTAACTTTGAATTTTGGTAAAAATTGCTTAATGATATATTGATTTAAAAAAACTATAAAAGATAAAAACAAAAATTTGGGGAAAAATTTGAAAATCATGACAATTTGTAGTTTTTAGCAAGTGGCATTATTTTAAAAGGAAGTTATCCCCCTTTTTAAATGAAGTTTTTTTTAAATTGTTTTATTCAAAGGAATTACTTTTTTTCTACACAATGTAAATTTTTTTTTTTTTTCCATATTTTTTTAACATTACTCAATATCCCTTATGTTTTCAAACTAAATTTTAAATTGGCCCCCCAATTATTGACTTTAAAAACAGACAAATTGCCCACTTTGCGGAGCTCTAGATTCCCCCTGTGACTAAAGGAGATGAATGTAATTCAATAAAACACAGAAACCATCTATTTCAGCCCCAAAAACTGCAAAAAGCTGTACGATGTTTTTCAAAAATATTTTTGGGGAAGGGGGATTTGGGTGTTATGTATTGAGTCACAAGATTGGGCCCATCCCTTGGATCATCTACATGAAAAGTCGCACTTTGTCTCTTTGTATTTCACCAAATCCATGCAGAGTTACCCCCCTTTAAAGTTGTAGTTTACCATTTCCCCCCAAACAAGTAAAAATTAACAAAATTTAGCAAATTGTTTTTTTTTCCCAAAAAATATTTATTTTATGCGAATGCCCTTTCCCTAAGTATGTTTTCTTTTTTAAACCCTCAAAAAAGGCCTCGGGGTTTAAAAAAATAAATCTTTTTAAAAAAATATTTTTTTTTTTTGTGACGCAGACGGGGGCACCATTTTGTTGGGTTACTTTTCATCACGTTTTTGTGACGACATTGATTTTTTGCTTGAAAGGGAGATCACTTTTGGGATTTTTTGGTATTTCACACCATGTTATCCATGACTTCAAGGGGGGCCACCTTTTTTTAAAGAATAGAAATAAAACCTTTTTGGGTTTTTTACTTTAAAAAAATTTTTAAAAAATTGGCAAAAATTGGGTTTTTTTTGGGCAGTTAACGAAATTTTTCAGTCAAGGACTAGCCCCGTGTTAGAAGGGGTTTGAAAAAACTGAAATGTTTTCAGGAAGTCAAAGGTTGGACCCAAAAGGACTGCCCATAAAAACCCCTTAAAAGTTCTAGGGATCCCCCCATGTATTTGGGCCCTTGTATATTTCCCGGACTATAAAGCTGGCCGGGTCCCAGGATAATGTGACCTGTGTGGTATTTTGCTAGTTTGTTAAAAGCGGGTATCCCTTAAAAAAAACACAGTAATTTAAATTTTATAGGTTCCAACAAACAGTAACAGTTGCCAATCATAATAAACTGGCAGGCCTCTTTTGTCAGACAAGAGGGTTATTTAAATTTAAGCTCAAAAGGGAAACTTTTTAAAAGAAAAAACCACTACAGCAAGGCTTTTAAGGGGTTTTAGAGACGCTGTTCCGTGTTCCGCTCATTTTTTTTTGGTTTTTTTAAAACCAGGGAAAAAAGGCTTATGTTGAAAATTTTTCGGTATAATGTCATCATGTTTAAACTGGGTACGGCCCAAAATTCTCCTTTTGGCCCAAGGGACGTCTGTGAGACATTTTTGTTTTTTCCCATTTAATCAATTTTTAAGCGAATCATCAGGATGCGAGGGTGAGGGTTTATATAGGAGAGGGAGCAAAAACCCGAATCTGATTTTTGAGAGAAACATTTTTGGGGGGATGGGAAAGGGGGGGGGAAAGGGCATGTTATTTTTTTGGGGGGGGTTTTCGGGGAAATGGGAAAAACTGATCTGGACATTTTTTTAATTTTTTAATTTGGGCGTCGGGTACTTTAAACCCAGGTCTTTAGAACGTTACCCTTTTCCCAAATTCCTTCCCCAAAATAAATTGCAAGAGAGGGGCCCCATCTAAATACAGCACGGCAAAAAACCCCCTTTTTCCCTAAATGCAAATGGTTTTAACATCTTACTTGGCCCAATTGTTTCCCCAAACCCCCCCCCCAAAATAAAACCATTTTTTGGGTTTTCTTTTTTGGCAAAAAAAGGGGCAAAGGTCAAAAATGTCATAAAAAATTTGCGGGAAAACTTGAAAAAGGGCTCTGCAAAAGGGAAATGGAACAACAAAAAACTGCAAATGGGGTATCCAAAAGACTCATACAAAACCCCTCACTTTGAATGTTATTGAGGGTAGCAATTGCCACTATTTATCAAAAAAACACAAAAAAACCAATTAGAAGCTGCAAAGGGTATTATATTACAATCATTTTTTTTTTTTTTTTCTTTTGGGACCCTTAGTCAGGCTTAGAATTGTGATCTATTTAAACTGTTTTCAAAAAATATTTGGATTTGTAGTCAATTGACTAATTAAAAACTGGTACCAAATACTTGTTTAATATAATTTCTAGTGTGGATATCAGCAAATTAAGAAAATTTTCTATAGACACTACCCTTTTTGGCATTTGGTTATAATTATGTGGATAGAGTCTCGAAAGACTAAAATCTGTTGGGGAGGGTTTTAGATATAAAAAAAGGGAAAAACCTTTTCCAACCCGGAAAATTCAATCTGTAAAACGAGGGAAATAAAATTTTTGGAATTTTTTTCAGATTTGTTTTATAAACACAAAATCTTGTGGCATGATTATTTTCCAATAACAGATACATATGACTCAAATTGAACCAAATAGATAAACCAACATTTTTTTTTTCATTTTTAAATTTCACGGTTTTTAAAACGGGGTAAAATTTAAAAGGGAGTTTTGTTTTGTACATGTTTTTAACAGGGGTTTAACAGGGGGAATTGTTTTAAAAAACCGTCGTCTGTCCATCTTTTCCAAATCACTTTTTTCTGTCATGTTTTCAAAAGGGAACATAGTTCCGAAGAACTCTGTTTTTTTTTTCCCTGCTAAAGAAAAAAGGCACAGTGTTGTGTTCAATGATTTAAAATTTTGCTGAAATTGATAGGTTACTATGCACCCAAAAATTTAAACCCACTGTGCATTATTTATGTGATATAGCAATAAAAAGGAAATCCTTTTTCCTAATAGCCAGCAGAATATTAAATTTTAAAGTCCCTTTCCCTTAATTCTATTTCGGGTTTGAGTTTTTCCCAGTTTGCCTGGCCCGAAATTATATTCAACAGGGGGGAAAAAGGTGGGTGCACAAAAAAAAGCCACTGTACAAGTTTTTTTCAAAAGGGAAATCATCTCTACATGGTTTTGTAAAAGTTAATTTTGTAAGCATTTTGGGAGTTCTTTTTTGCAGATATTATATACACTCAAATTTTGCTAAGCCCCACTGGTTTTTTTCCCATAGAGTCACATGAAAAACCCCCTTTTTGAAAAAAGACCCCGTAGGGTCCCCGGCCGGTGTTGGTCGGTCCCCGGGAAGATGTCCGACGGGTCCGTTAAAGTCACCGAGCTCTGTTTCCGTAGAGGGGCTGGGTTGGCCCCAAAAAAAAATTCCACCAAGCCTTCCGATCCCGGGACATCCCCCGGGCTATGTGACGGGGCCCCTAGCTTTGGTTTATGCACTTTCATCTTTTTTTTGTTCTTCGATAAAATTGGGGTTTTGCTATGATAATGGAAATATTTGAAAAAAAATGGAAAAAAAATGGACCCTGCGATAACTAAGAAAGCAAACTGAGGAAAATTTGGGTTATTTTAACTAAGGGAATTGTGTAGATTATCCGTCGTTTTTTTTTTTGTTCTTCGACTAAAATTGGGGTTTTCTTTTGGTAACGGAAAAAAGGAAAAAGGGAAAAAAAAGGGGAAATCCCCGGCGATACCAAGCAAGCAAAATTTGGATAAAATTGGTATATGATTAGAGGGAAAATTTTGAAAAATTATGCACGTAAATTTTATTTTTGTTTTTTCGACTAAATTGGGGTTTGCTATGGAAAAGGGAAAAAATAGTGAAAAAAAGGAAAAAAAAGGACCCCGGGGATAAAAAACAAGAAAACTTGATGAAATTTGGGGTTATGACTAGACCCAAATGTGTAGTTTATTCACGTCTTTTTAAATTTTTTTGTTCTTCAAATACAATTGTGGTTGCTAAAGTAACGGAAATAGGGGAAAATTGGAAAAAAAGGGAAACCCCCCGCGATAACTAAAAAGCTAACTTGAGAAACTTGGTATAGGGGACAAATGGCAATTTTGTAGTTTAAAGCACGTCATTTTATTTTTTTCCCTTGGGACTAAAATGGGGGTTGCTTTTGGCCGGAAATATGAAAAAATGGAAAAAAAGGGGGATTGTTTCCCCAATTGAGTCAAGGTGGGCCAGTAGGGGACTTTATTGTTGCATAAAACCCACCATTTTACTTGTATTACTCATTTTTTTTTATATGGCCAGGACATTTATGTCAAAATTTTTCAAATATTGTTTTTATAAACATCTGATATGACATTTTTTCCCTTAAATTTTCCCCCCTCCCCCATCATTATTCGGTAAATTTTGAAACCCTTTTTTTTGATTCTGAAGAATTCTTTAAAAATTTTTTATACAAAAGTTTAAATTTAATTTTTCTCCCCATTTACCCCCCCCTCCAAACGTTCATTTTCATCTTTGGGTTTAATTTGAAATCATTACAGTAATTGTGAATTTTTCAATATGACGTATAGTGCCCACAAGTTTGGTCCCATTGATATGTAAAAGTAAAAAGGGGAGAAGTCATTTAATCTTTTCTCATTGGGTCCCTTTTTTTCAAAATTTCAATAGCCAAATTTTATACAAACTACAAATTAAATTTTTGCATATTTTTAGTACAAAGGGGCTTAACATTAATAATTCTAACAGATAATAAAAAAAATGGGAAAACTTTGTGGTTGACCTTTAAAATGAATAAAGCAAAAGAAAATAAAGAAATCCCCTGTTTTATTTTCATAAGTTTTATTTTTCTCATTTATTTCTTTTTTTCCATATAATTATTGCCAAAATTTCTTGCAAAATGAGCACATTGTTTTAACTGCCTTTTACTTTTTACTGTAAATGAATTTTTTTTTTAAAAATGCTTACAGTTAAAAAATAATCAGAAACAGGGAAATTGTTGAAGAAAGAAAAATTTTAAAATGCGACCATTCCAGGACAAATTAAATACATGAGGGCCTAAATTTATGATAATTATACAAAAATGTCAAAAAGAATTTGGGTTTAAAGTCACGAAACCGTCAGTTGTCTTGTATTGACTTTTTTTTTCCCAAAGATAAATAAAGCGGGAAAACACTGCTTATTTATACTGCAGATGTCCCAAACAAATTTAAAAGGGTATTCCGGTTTCCGAGACTGACAGTTTAAAAAAGCATATTTTTAGCTTGATATTTTAAGACTAGGATGAGCGTTTGGGTCAATTTGGCATCCCCAAAATGTTAAGGTTTTTTCGGATCCCGAAGAAACAGGAACCCTTAAAAAAAATTTTTTTCATATTTTTTGGGGTCTCTTTGGACTTTTTAAAATTTTTTTTGTTTTAATTTTCCCTCAACTAAACCTCAAAGTCCCTTTTAAAGTTCCCCATGTTTTTAGCATTATCATTCCCCAACCCGGGAAAAAAGGGACAGGAAACTTTTAATTAAATTTTTTTTTTATTTTTTGGCCCTTTTTGGGCTTAAAAAAAGTTAAAATTTTTTGTTTAACCCTTGCCCTTTCTCCAAAAGTTTCAATTTCAACCCCTTTAAAAATTACTCATAAAGTTTCATCCTCAAAAACCCAAATTTTTAGGGGAAAAGTAACTCTTTTTAAGTATTTTCAAAAATGGGATTTGGGCCCCTTTTGGGGTTTAAAAAAAAATATATAAGCCCCCACTGAGTCCCCCTTTAGATACTCAAAACCAAATGAAAACATCACAAATTAAATTCCAAATTCCTGTTTTTAAATTCTTGTCTTTAAATTTCCCAAAAGCTGAAGTGGGCCGTAAACGGGGAAGAAGAAAACAATGCTTGTGTTAGTGTTCATATAAGAACACAATAAACAAAATTTTAAAAACCTTTGTAAAATATTCCATTTTAACCCAGTGATGGCAGGAAAAAAGAAACTGGGATCTCTGCCTCAGGAAATTATTTAACTGGGGAAAATGTGGGCCAGTGATAAAAATACCTGTCCCGCACATCTTAAGGTTTTGGGTTCAAACCCCTTTGAGGGGGGGAAACATACATTTAGGTGAAAAAAACTGGTTCCAATCCATTAACTGTCAACGGGGTAAGTACAAGTTGTTATAAATTGTTTTCCCCCAAATTTACATAAAAAAAATAATAAATTTAAAACTTTTTTTGGGGACCTGCTGTAAGCAGAGATGACACAGGGATCGCCCTTTTTCCAAAGTTTATTTTTGTCCATCCTTCCTCAAACTTTATCCGCCCTTCAGCGGTTAAAGCACATGTTCAAAAAACCAATCTTTTTCTATTTAGGGGATTTCCCAAACCCAAAAAATTTCAGTGTTTATATTCCCTGCATAATTTAAATTTAAAGAATATCAAATTTTTTGAACTTTAAATGAAAAAAAAAAACAATGGATTTTTCTTTTTCTGTACGTGTGTAAAATCTTAGTACAAAATGTATAAACCCCTTTTCCCAATTTTTTGAGGACACCAGAAAAAAACCCATACGAAACACATAAAACCGATCAGCCTTTCGAGTAACTCGCAGGGGTGATCAGGTTTTTGGGTGTTCGCCCCCTTTCCCCCCCCAAAGTTTTTTTTTTGGTTTTTTGGAAAAGAGGATTTTGTAATTAAATTTGGGAAGGTTTAAATGTGGTTTTTTGCGTTTACTTTATGTGGTACCCACTGAGTGCTTTAAAATGAGTCTAAAATGAAAGGGGAAAAGGGTAAACAAGAGAGAAGACCCTGAATGTATAAGAAAGCTCCTGGGCCCCATCAGGGTTACCCTTTTTTACAAAAACATCAAAATGACCCGTGGCCTCCAAGGTCGAGAGGGTAAAGTTTCTGACTTTAGCCCCCTCACTCACCCCCTCACCGCTGAGGAAGCAAACCTTCCAGTGGCTTTTGGTAAGGTTGGGGGGTTTACACGGATGCTTAATGTATTACACCTAAATTAGCTGGATGTGCTATTGACTAATACTGTCTTTGCGACGAAAACTAAAAAAAATCAATCAAAAAAAAGTCTATATTAAATTCAAATTAAAATTTTTTTTTTTCTTTCTGATAGGGCCCGTTTTCGCACTGATTTTTCAGGTTCCCCCTGATGAATAAAGAGTGTTTTTGCTTAACAAAAACCGGGTTTATTTTTCTGGGGCCCCGAGAAATTCAAAAATCAACCATTAAAAAAAAAGGTCTTCATGTCATAAAAATTTAAATGAGCAAATTTTTTATTACAGAAATTAAAACTATGGCTAAAATTATGTATTGGGGCAAATCTTGAATGCCTAAAATTAAAATTTCATGTAACTTTTTACCTAAAGAACAACCCTTTTTTCAAACCTTTAAGGTATATTAATATTATTACCAAATTTCCCATACCCCCTTTAAAACCGGGTTGTTTACAAATAGCTTTTTTGATGTAATACCTTTAAATATTTTAAAAAAAAAAAAACTACCCGTTCCCATTTACAGGGTGCATGGGGCACAATGCAACCAAAAGTGAAAAGTAAAAAACAGGTTTTTCCCCCCAAACCCAAAGGGAATACCATTCAGATGGTTTTTAAACTATATTTAGGAAAAAAAAAAATTATTAAGATTTTCTTTTTTTTATTTGCCTCACTTTTTTATGATTCCCTTCCCCCGCGTATACACTAATAAAGGCTGATTTACAAAATTGCTAAACCCGGAAATTTGGGAAAAAACACCATGTTGCGAGCGTGTTTGCATGGTAAAACCCAAACACCTGCTTCTTGGATTACTGTTTTCTGTATTAAACCAATTTCAAAAATTCATTTAATAAAAAGACATTTTTCCGTAAATTTTACCTACTTGCCAAAATTTATTTTTCAGGAAAAAAAGACCCTTTCAAGCATTAACGAGGGGGAAAAAGAAATTTTTTTTTAAATTTTTTTGAATTTTCTGTTAATGAGCTGCTTTAAAGGGGGAAAAAAAGTAAAAAAAAAAAAACAAAGATAAAAGCAAAAACACAAAAAGATTCTAAATTTTAGAAAAATTAAAAATTTCTTTCATAAAATTTAAAATCATTTGGTCCAGGATTCAAAGAAAATACAAAATGGTTTTTCAGTTATATAAAAATTTAACCCGAAAAAAGTAAAATTGAAAAAAAAGATCCCCTGCTTACATCACCCCTCTCTAGCATTTTTGCTCAACCCGAGACAAGGTGCTCATGTGAGCTATTGTGGGTTGCCTTTTGTCCGTCTTCTTGCATCAGTGCATCAGCCCTCAAAAAATTTTCTTTTTAAAAAACATCTCCTCCTAAAAAAACCCAAAGGGCCCTATTTTTTATGAAAAATTGGCCCGTGGGTGTTCATAGCATGAAGGGCCCACCAAAGTTTTTCAAATTTGGTTTTCCCGTCAGTTTTCATATCTGGGGGAAAAGGGCTAAAAATAAATTTTTTAAAATTTAAATCTTCAAAAATCTTCTTTTTCCGACCCGCAAAGGGCCCATAGCTTAAAATTTTGTGGGGTGGCATTGGCTTTTAGACCTTTTAAAAAGTTTGTTTTAAAAACATGACCCGCCATCAAAATTTGGCCCCCCTCCCGGGGCACTTTATTTTACTAGGCTTATATAGGAAAAAACTAGAAAAATCTTCTTGTCAAAAAACCACAAGGCCCGGGGTTTTTGATATTTTTGGAAAGTAACATGGCCCTTTAGGCATTTAAACCCAAATTTTTTTCATATCATGGCCCCCGGGGGCAAAAAATTTACTCCACCCCCGGGGTCACATTATTTTTTTATAGACTTTAAATAGGAAAACTAGTAAATTTTTTGTCAGAAAATAGAACCTGGAGTTTAAAATATTTGGGGATTGACAGGGCCTTTTCTCCCAAATTTTTGGGGGAAAACGCCCTAGCCCTTTTTTTGGGGAAAATAGCAAACCACTTGTTTTTCAACTTATTAAGGGATTTTTTTTTAAAAACCTAATTTCATAAATATTAAACATAAACTGGGCTTGGCACCAAACTTTCTAGAAAATAAATATAAAAAAACTTAAACAAAATGTTTTGTTTAAGAAAACAATAGAGTTGAACAGAGGTTTAAAATTTGCGTCAAATATTGTTCTCTAGGTTTCTCAAAGATCACTTTTCCTCCTTAAAAGGGGGAAATTTTTTTTAAGAGGTTTTGGGGGAAATTTGGGGGACTATTTTTGGGGGAAAAAGGGGGTTATTTGGGGTTGGGGGGAAGGGGGCCTTTACTGGAAAAGTTAAGAAGGGGGAAAAAGGCCCCGTGTGATATGGACTTGTGAACATCTACCCAAATTTGTTCACACATGGCCCCAGGTCAAAATTTGGGGCCCCCTCCCAGGGGAAATTGATTTTACATAGGGTTATTTAGGAAAGTCTAGAAAAGGGCTTCTTGGGCAAAACTACAAGGTAGGATTCAGATATTTGGTGTGAACCCTTGCCTAGTGGACATCTACCCAAATTTTTTCAAATCAGACCCTTGGGTCAAAAAATTGGGGCCCCGCCCCAGGTGACTTGATTTTTCATAGACTTTTGGAAAAATAGAAAAATTTTTGTCAGAAAAAAAAAGGCCCGAAGGTAGATATTTTGTATTTAAAAATGGGTAGTAGAAATCTACCAACTTTTTTACCATCCCTGGCACGGGGTCAAAAAATTGGGCCCCCCCCAGGGGGCACTTGATTTTAAAATAGGGTTATTAAAAAGGAAAGTTAAAAAAAATCTTTTTGTAAAAAACCCCAAGGCTGAGGTTTAGATACTTGTTGTGTAACATGGCCTTTTAGAAATTACCCAAGTTTGTTCAATTACTTATTTAATTATTTTAACCCTATTTACAAAAGGGGAATTTTAAAAGACCTTTTTAGAAACAACAAGATCATGGGTTTAGAAATTTGGAAAGTAAAAATTGCCCTGTGGAAACCCGAACCCGGTCTTCAAAACATGGGTTTGGGTATAAGTTTTTCACCCCAAAAGGGGCAAATTTTTTTATTGCAAAGCCATCAAAATTTGGGACCACAGGTACATTTTTTTTGTGCAGTTATGATTATTTTTGCTTTATTTCGCATGGATTTTGTATACATAAAAGGGGGTTTCTAAAAAGGGAATAAGGGGAAAATTAATCAGGTGAGGGGATTCGGGGCCCTCCCTGGCCCCCTTGTTTTATTATTTAGTTTAACCAATATCACGTTTAAGACCCAAATAAAAAACATTTTTGTTCTTTAAAACTTTTTTTCAATGTATGTGATGGAGTCCCGCATTGCAGGCCCAACCCCCTTTAAATACAAGTTCCAGTATTTTCTCCCTTTTTTTTTGGGTATGAAAAAACTGGGGGACATTTCAGAATGTGTAAAGTTCTCTTTTTTACAGATTATTACAACGGGGTTGGTTTGGGGAAAAAAATTTTCAGGCTGGGCCCTTTCCCTGTGTCCGTTCATTTTGTCCACACCCTCAGGTTTAAACCCTTTGGTTTTAGCTTTTTTTTATGAAGATACTTTTCTTTTTTATGAAAACACATTACATCTGATATGGTCTATTTAAAAAATTTATGCAAATTTTTTGGCTGTGACCCCTAAATTTTTCCTTTTGGGTGAACAAGGTAAAAAAAATTTGGGTTTTACTGATCTAAGCTATTTTTTTATAAAGATTTAAATTTTACATTTTCCTGAAACTTGACAAAATTACAAGATATATGGATATGGCATTGTTAAAATTTAAAGGGAAAGGCTGTGACCTGTTGAAATTGTTTTTTTCTTTCCCCCGGGCTACCTCGTTTAAGCTTCTTTTTTTATAAAGGGAACTTTATATTTAACCCTGAAACTAAAACAAATGTGCAACATTATATTTTTCCTGAATTTTTTAACTTTTTTTAAAACAAGCAAATATTTGGTTTTTGACCTATCCCTGCGGGGGGATTTATATAGTGTCTCAGAAAACACATTTTCTTGTTTAAAAACTTTATTCATGCAATTTGGGAATTACCACTGAATCCATCATGTAATTTTTTTTTTTACCGTATGCATCCCCAGAGACCCAAAAATATCATTTGCAAGACTTCCCCGACTTTTTTTTCACAGAGAAAATGCTGAAACTAGATGTTTTTTTAATTTTGTTGATTAATTTTTTATGAAAAAATTTTTCACTTAAAATGTATTTACAAAGTGTCCCAGGCATTTTGTGATAAATCCATGATCAGAGTTTAATTTTTTCCCGACCAGAGGTATTGTGTATTATTTGTATTTCCCCAAAAACTTTTACTAAATTAAAGTTTTTTCTCCTTGGGAAAAAAAAATCAGGTGGAAAATTTAGAAAACTTTTAATGGGGTGAAATTTTTTGGGTTTCTCATCAGACTACTTATTAAAACCAGAAAGGGTCAAAATTTTAGAACCTTAGAAAGAAAGTTTTAATTCCTTTTCTGAAAAACAAGGGGCAGAGGGTTTTTTTGTTAGCTGGACTATTCAAAATAGGAGACTCTTGTAGTCACCCTTCGTTGGCGTTGCAACTTTTGGTTTTTGTTTTCATGCAATTACTTCCCCAAAATTTTATCTCAATAAAATATTCAAAGGGGATTGGGCTTGAAAATTTATGAAAATGTTTTAGGGGGATAAGGCAACCAGCGTAGTAACTCTTGATGAAAAATAATTATTTAACTTAGAATATTTGGTTAAGTTTTTTCATGAAATAAAAATTTGGTTAAAGTTTTGCATGCAAGCTACTATATAAACTTGTATCCAGGAAAACCCTTCATGGGGATTGACTTGAATAGCTGTGACCCTTATTTTAG
Organism: Solen grandis; assembly: GCA_021229015.1. Taxonomy (NCBI): domain Eukaryota; kingdom Metazoa; phylum Mollusca; class Bivalvia; order Adapedonta; family Solenidae; genus Solen; species Solen grandis. The sequence goes on along the minus strand of CM037791.1, from coordinate 55,785,483 downwards.
GTTTGATGAATATTAAAAAAAATTTGGGTTTTTCTGGTTTAGGTTTTCCTTTTCATTTAAAAACTTTTTTTATAAGACGACTTTACATCTCTATGTTTTTCCCGGGACACATTTTCATTATGATATAAAACTTTTAAATTTAGCAAATTTTTTGGCCCGTACCTATATTTTATGGGGTTTGGGTGAAAAACGAGAAATTGGGTTGTTTTGCCTAGGGTTTTCCTTTGCCCTTTTAAATTTTTTAAAAAGGGTTTTTCCCAAAGAAAAAATCTGGTTTTTTTGATTGGGTTTTGTCGGGGGGAGTGCGGGCGTAAACAAATTTTTTTGTGCCAACTCCTCCTACATTTTTTTTAACGGGTTTTGGGCCCCCCTTTTACAGAACATTTTTTAAAAGTGGCCGCGCTATTTTCCGGGTTTTTTGGGTTTAAAATTTTTTTTATGCGTTTTTGGCCCCTTTTTTATTTTTTCACAAATGTAAAATATAGGGGAAAAAAACTTCTGTGCGCAATCCTCCTACATTTTTCAAGGGTTTGGGCCCCAAAATTTTTCAAAAAGCAATTTTTACAAGGGGACCTGCCTATTGTCAGGGTTTTGGGGGGTTCAATTTTTTTTGATTCAGTTTTTGGCCCTTTGCCCCTTAAAGGGTGTAATATAAAGGGAAAAAATTTTTTCATGGGCCCCAAATTTTTACATTTCTTGAAAAATTTTCTCCATACTTTTAAAAAAGTACCTTCCCCTAAAAACACCTGGAGAATATTACCTGTGTTTTGCAGTTTGACCATTTTTGATTTGAGTTATAAACCCCTTTTTATGAAATTTCCCCTTTTCCCGGGGCATAACTCCTACCAATTAAAAAGAGGTTTGACTTGAAACTTTATAGGTGCATTTCCCTCTCATTGAGGGAGAATCATGCATAGGAACCTCACTCTGTGGTTCTAATTTTTGGGGTTTTCATGTTTTTCCCTTTCGTAAAAATTTTCCCGAATAATCATAATTTTCCTTTAAATTTTTAAAAAATTTTTAGTAATATTGGTTTTTCACACAAAAAAAAAAAAGTAAAATTTTTTAAAAGGGGAAACCCTTTAAAATGAATTTACGGGGAAACAATTTTTGAAATTCTTTTCATTCTTGTTCAAATTTTTAAAGTCATAAATGAAATTAAAAACCCTTTTTTGCACAAAATTTTATTTTTTTTAAACAAAAATTTGCATTTAATTTTGACTTTTACCCAAAAAAAATTTAATTTGACGATAAAAATAATCTTTACTGGGACCAAACATTGCAAAAAGAAAACCGGGTTTTTGGGGTGAAAATTTCCGCCCCACTTTTTTTTTTGACTTCACATTTTGATGAAACTAGGTACACATGTAAATCATGATATGATCTATCTAATATCTAGGGCAGTTTTAATGGCTTATGGCTTTTGACCTACTTTTTTAAGGTTGGAGGAACATAAAAAAATTTTATTCTTCTCCCAAAAAGGTTTTAAACCTTTCCGTTTCAGTTTTTTTTCTATAAAAGACGATTTCACATCTTAAAGAAACTATATTCACTTTTTATTCATTATAATAAAAATTTTTTAGCTCGCCAATTCGAAAATATGAGACCCAAATTGTAGTCGTCCTTGGCGTTGGCGTTGTAGCTTTTGGTTAAATTTTTGCATGCAATTTACAATAAACCCTTTTATATCTAAATAACCTTTTTATTGTTTTGACTTGAAATTTTTTAAATATTTCAGGGGCATCAGAAAACCCAAAGGAAGATAACTTTTGACTAAATTTTAATATAAAATTATGGCCCCTTTTTAACTTAGAAAATTTGGTTAAAGTTTTGCGTGCAAGCTACAAACTAGTTTGATCTCAATAACCATTCATGGTATTGACTTGAAAGTTTAAAAAAATATTTTTTAGGGGCATCAGCCCAATCAAGGTAGATAACTCTTAGGGAAATATATTAAAAAAAAAAAGGGGCCCCTTTTTTTTAAATTAAAAAAATTTTGGTTAAATTTTTTGCATGCAAGATACTCCCTTTGCTTAAATCCAGTATCCAGGCATGAGATTGATTTGAAACATCTTTAAAAAGTTAAGGGGTATCATACTTTCAGGGTAGAAAAAATTTTGATAGAAATGTTACAAATTATTCCCCTTTTTTTAAACTTAGAAATTTTGGTTAAAAGTTTTTCATGAAAGGTACTTTCATACTTATATCTCGGGATCCAGGCATGAGATTGTTTTTGAAACATTTTTAAAATATGTTAAGGGGTACATACTTTCATGGTAGATAACTCTTGAAGAATATTTTAACAAATTTTTCCCCCCTTTTTAAATTTTAGAAATTTTGGTTAAAGTTTTTCTGAAAGGGTACTTTCATCTAATATCTCAGTACCCCAAGGCAGGGGATTGTTTTAAAACCCTCTTTAAGGGAAAGGGGATATCATACTTTGAGGGTAAAAACCTTGAAAGAAAATGTTAAAAATTATTCCCCTTTTTTTAAAATTTTTTGGGGGATTGTTTTGAAACGGGGGTGGGGGTTATAAATATTTTAAAAGGGAAGATAACACTTGATGGATTATATTAAAAATTTTGGGCCCCCCTTTTTAAATTAGAATTTTGGTTAAATTTTTGCCTTCAAGCTACTAACCAGCTTATATCTCAGAAATTTTTTTTGTGGAATTGACTTTAAAACATCTTTATTTCATAAGCAATCATCTTTCTCAGGTTTAGCGACCAAGGGCCATCTTGGGCCCCCTTGATTATGTACAGGGTGTGTGAAGGGCAAGAATTGAAATAATTTCATTTGATTTACCAACAAACATTTTGAATATTTGAGCCCGGGGTCTTCTGACAGCTCTTTTTAAAATTTATGCAAAAATTTTTGCTGTGACCCATATTTCAAAAAATGAAATAAACTTGGTATATTTGGTTGTCTTGATTTGTGGGTTTTGGTTTTTTTTATCTATTAAGATGACTTTACATCTTCATAAATTTGACATTCATGTAAAATCATGACATGGATGATTTGCCAGTAGTTTTTTAAATTTTAATTTTTTTTGGCTATGACTTGGGAAAATTGGGTTAAATTCGCCCCAGTTTTAAAATCGTGTTTAAAAAACCCTTTTTTTTCTCCCAAAGGTTTAAATTCACATCATCCCTGAAACTTTGTTTCAAAAGTACAACATTATATAATCTTTTAAAATAAAAGCAAATATTAAAAACTCACAGACAAATTTCCCCCTTTTGGGGTTTAAATTAAAAAAATTTTTTTTTAAATTTTTTGCTGCAAGGAATTTTTATGACCAGGCCTGGGTTTGATTTGAAACATCTTTAATTGTTCCTGGTATCATACAAAAGTGGGAAATAGTTTTTTGACGGAAAAATGCAGATAAGGGGCCCCCTTTTTGACTTAGACTTTTTGGTTTAAAGTTTTGCATGCAAACTAAAATATCCGCTTATATCTCAGAAAAATTTTTCAAGGGATTGAAATAAAAAGTTAAGGAGTGGGGTTAGGGGGATCAGAAAGCCAAGGGGGATAACCTTTTTGTTCGAATTCTATACAAATTATGGCCCTTTTCTAACTTGGGAAAACTTGGGGTTTAAAATTTTGCATTCACAGTGTTATTATGCTTCTGTCCCAAGGGAAAGGGATTTATTTTAGACTTCATAAACCAATTTAGGAATTAAAACTTTTCAATGTAAAATCAATTTTTACTATTACCCGGTAATACCTACAGGGTTTTATAAAAGGGGAAAATTGAAATTGATTTCAAATTTTATTTACCAAAAAAAGCATTTTTTAATAGTCCCCAAACATGCTGTTCCTGACAGCTCTTGTAATATTAAACCCAAAACAGCATTTTTTTTATATGTTTAAATTTCATTTAGCACCCACCCTTTTTTTTTTTTTTTTTTTTTCTTTTTTTGGGCTTTTGGGCATATAAATTTCATTATGATTTCAACATAGAATTCTTAAATAGAGATATGCTTTTGAACAAAAGGCCTCAAACCCCCACATAGTATTATGATTAAAATTTCCCTATAAATTCTCTCAGAAATATAATATATATGAATATATATTAATCTAATAGGCGAAGTTTTCTGACAAAATTTGTTTATTTTTGCTCAAAAAAAGGGCTTTTGAGCGGGTTTTTTTTTCAAAAGGGACAATATTTCAAAAAATTTTGCAATAAGTATTTAGACTTTAACAAAGATTAATTAAAAATAGGGGCACCATTTTGTTTTAATTAAGTTTAGGGTAGACACATTATTTGCTAAAATTTTTGAAAAATAGGGAAAAATAAAAAAGATTTCATTTCTAAATACGTAACAAAATTTTAAAAAAGTATTTTTAAAATATTTTTATCACCATTTTAAATTTATAATATATTCCTGCAAATATGCTTTGAAAATACAAAACGGGAAACATCTCTTGTCCCCAACCAAAATGTTAAAAAACATCCAAAACTGTGAAATTTAAAAATTTTTTTTTTAAATAAAAAAAATCACAGTTTTCCTTTTATTTTTTCAAGTCAGTTCTCTGATAAAATATTTCCTGAAAATGTAAAAAAAAAAAAAAATATCTCACGGGTTTTTTGGGATTTTTTTTTAACTAAAACTGCTTTTGTTATTAAATTTAGCCAATTTGCATAAAAAAACATTTAATATAACTTTTTAAACCTTCAAAATTTGCAAAATATTTTTAACACAAATTTAAAATTTTGGGGCTTTCTTTTATCATTCAGTTCTATAAATAAAAAATTCAAAAAATTTTTCTTTTAACAAAGCAAATTCACTGTAACCCCTAAAGGGCCTTTAAGACTCTTCGTATTTTTGAAAAAAAAGATCAATATTTTACACAATTTTGGGTAGCTCTACTGTAATGATTTTTAAATCATTTTGGGTCAAGAAAAACAGATTCTTCAACAAATTTTCCTCAGGGGGGGCCATCATGGGCATTTCATGTTTTTTTGTTTAATTTGTCTTTTTTGCCCCCACAAAATTGGGGGGCATTTTTGCGTTCACTTTTCCGTCCGTCCGCCGCCTCAGTCCTCATCCCTCTTTATCATCCGTCAGTCCTCCGACTCCCGAAATCTTTTTGAAAAGCAACTCCTCTTAAACCATGCAGATTTTGCTTAAACATCCAGGGTGAACAACCTTTAAAGTGTAGATGGTATAAAGAAAGGAAATTTTTGCGGCGACCAAATTTAACAGAATTATGCCCTTTTTGATTTTTCACTATATACCAAAAAATTTTGTAACGCAACTCCTCTTCAACCGATGGCAGATTTTTCTTAACTTCCAGGGATAACAACCTAATGTGTGATTAGTAAAAAAGGAATTTTCCGGGGACCAAATTTAACAGAATATGGCCCTTTTTGATTTGTTCAAATTACCATATAGAAATTTTTGAACGCAACCCTCTTCAACCGATGGGAGATTTTGCTTAAACTTCCAGGGGTGAACAACCCTTTAATGTGTGATGGAAATAAAGGAAGGGAAATTTTCGCGGCAACCAAATTTTTAAAAAAATAGGCCCTTTTTGATTTTTTTACTATATACCTATAGAAATTTTTTGAACGAAATCCTCTTTAACCGGGTGGCAGATTTTGCTTAAACTTTCCCGGATGAAAAACCTTTAAAGTGTAGATGGAAGTAAAGGAAGGAATTTTTTTGGGCGACCAAATTTAACAAATTATGGGCCCTTGTTGATTTTTTTACTATAACCAATAGAAATTTTGTGAAAGCAAACCCCCTTTAAAACCCAATGGCAATTTTTGCTTAAACTCCGTATGAATAACCTTAAGGTAGATGGCAATTACAATCTTACCAGCACAGATACGATCCAACCTGACATAACCTATGATTTCAACATCAACGTTGATTCATTTGGGGTACAGAAGACTATCGAATCTCGCTTAATTACGCCATGTGTACATTACCAACACACTTAAGGGGATCTTTTATTGATCTTGTCTAAAAAAAGATGATTGCCACAGCCAAAAGAAACTGTATACCCAACATTTTTCTCTGATCACAGCATTTGTTCCGCATTTTTAGGAGACCAGACATGTTTTCAAAGTTTTTGTTTTATTCAACACAATATTGATTCCATCGAAAAGAAACCAAATATATCCTCAAATTTTGGGTAACTTTTTTATCATTAAACAAAATTGAGGAAATTTCAACTGAAACGCTATAAAAGAACAGAATTTTGTAACTTTTAAAGAAGCTGCTTTTGTTTCGAGCCATCTCACATGGGGGCACCCGTTCCGGGACACATTCTTTTAATCGAAATTGTGATTTTGAAAAAAGAGTCAAAATAGAATTTAGCAATCGTTACCTTTATTTTTTTGGAAAAAAATAAAAAGTCACTATTTCCATTAAGGAAAAAGTATTACATCTTTTAAAATTTTGTTTTCTCAAAAAAAGTAATTTAACAATTAAAATTTTTATTTTTTTTTGATTAATTTTCCCTGAGAGTAATTTCGAAAGCCATAGGTATTATCTTGAAACTGTAAAAAAACATAAATAATGAAAATTTCCAAAATACATAAATTCAAAAACCGTTTTACTGGATTTAAGATTTCATTTGTGATATTGATTTTTAATAAATTTTTCATTATTTCTTTTTTCTTTATCATTTCTTCCCAGAATCTTTCTTACTTTTGACATATAAAGACCACCTTGAATTCCCCCAACAAATTTAAATGCTAAGTAATACTTAAATTTTATGGAGAACACATCATTCTTGTTTCCTAAAAAAGTACCAAAATATTAAGACAACTTTTCAAAAACTAAACTGACATACATTATTACCTTATTTATTTATTTATTTTTAACCATATCTTTTAGAAAGAAATACTTTGTTTTTTTATTACAGAATTATAAAAAGATCAAATCTGCCATTAAGTATTCTAACACAAAGTTTTGTTGGGGGAATTCAAACCATTTACAAAACATGTTATTCTCCAACTGGTCTAAACAATGAATTCTTAAACCCTTTTTAAAATCACCTGAAAAAAAAGGCAATTAGGGAATCGTCCTTATACATTGAATTTGCTTGTAATAACATCCTGAATGCACGAGCAAAAAGGGGTAAAATTTGGACGGGATGGTCCCGGATGCCCCTCAAAAATTGGGTTAAAAAAAACTTGATCCATGCATTGAAACTAGAAAATTTCGTTTAAAAAATACTTTGTTAAAATTCAAAATTAAGGTAATCCTCCATCATTGAATTGTAATCATGGTCTATCAAATGTTGAGAAATTTTATAGTAAACAAGCCTTTATCAAAGAGTAAAATGCCAATAACAATGGGTGCTTCACTGCACTGAATCTTTTTAAGCTTTTTTAAGGATCATTATTTTAATATTTTAATTAAAAGGGTTATCACTTAAAATGGGAGAAACAGGGGTTCTGTATAACAAAATTAAAAATATAATAACTCCCTGGGAGAAACAGGGATTTTGTATATAACAAAAATATGAATCCCTCCAGAAACAGAAATTTTAATTTTAAGTGTAAAGTAGCTTTGGACAGAAATATCCCAAACCAAAGTTTACAACCCTCCGCGGTGGCCAAGTGGAAGATGTCCTTTCGGGAGCGGGGGGTCGTGCGGGGGACATCCAAAAATCATAAAAATGGTACTATTTTAGCTCCCTTCTGGGGCTCACATATAATGGGGATTTTCCCGGGGGGTTGGCCCCGTGCAGGTAATGTGTCGGGTGTGGGATTGTGCAAAGTCTCTGTGATACGCAGGTCAGTAATATATCTCTCAAAGACATCGTCCCAAAAACGAAATACTGTCTGAGACGTAAACCCAACAAAAAACAGATAATGAAGCAATTGAAATTGAAAAGGGGGAAAAATTTAACACAATTGATGTTTTGTGAGCATTTTGAAAAAAATCACAAATCCTTAAATATATTTTTTTAAACCCCTTTGTTCAGACAATTTTGCGTTCTTTTTATCACTAAAAAATTTTCACTTAAACCAGACCCGCTCTGACATTGGCATTTGGAGTCCTCTCATATAAGGTCGTTTCAACTTTGGGGGTTATCAGGGAAAAGTACTGGTGTGGTATCACCACATGTCTTTTGCGTGGGACTGGGGTGTCCACGTAACATAGCTCCAAATGACTGATGTTATGGGGCATTCGTTGCCAAAATCCAGCCTTTTTGATCTGAGTTTAAAATTTTTTTCTGACAAAATACCCAATCATTTTAATTTTTTATATTTTAAACTCCCGAATACATTCTTGGCTGAATTTTGCCGATGCAACATTTTAAATACGTATTTCAACAAAATCTTTTTATAAACTACAAAAAGCCTTCTTACTTTAAAAGCTCGCAACTTTACTTGCTGCCCTACGTTCGCCAAACTTAATCCCTTTACACCTTTCAAAAAAACCCGCCCATTTCCCCCGCCTGCTTCATCAAATAAAATAATTGCTGCTCACTTTCGGGATTTTCCGACAACGCTACAAAACTCCCGCATTATCTACCATAACAAATAAGGAATGTTGCAGCGTGTAGGTCTCACATTTAAGGGAAATCTTAAAAAAATTAAACAGTACACAATTTTTTACAAGCAACATTTGGTTTTATTGCTGAGGCCCCTTTTATGCAGGATTAATAACATCAGAAGAAAAAAAAGATTAGTTTTGAAACGTACCCCACCTACTTTAAAGCCAGCAATATAAGCGCAGCATGGGGAAAAATTTTTTTCTAGATTTTTATACCCCGGGCCCGATTTTAACTTTGAGTTTTTTTTTCGACCCCAAAGCCACATGACATAGAATCCACTTCACCAAAATTGAGCTTTTTTCAAATTTAATATCTACCACTGCCCTTACTGGTTTTGTGAATTCGCGCTCAATGCCACTTTCATAGAAAAAGTTGATTTCTTTATTCAAAATTTTTTCAGAAAAACAATGCATAATTTTCACAAACAGAGCTGGGGGTGTACCGGACTCAATTTTTTTTAATAACAATTTAAGAACACATCCAAAATTAAGGTGCCTTAAGTAGTAAATATTGACTATTGGCAGTATAAAGTTAAGTTGAAGTATTCATTATGTCTTTAATCAGGAGATGTTCTACAAAGATATAAGATATCTCCTGCTTTATTAAAGATTGATCCTTTGCTTGTCACCTAGTATATTAATATTTTAAATGCAAAAAAAAAAGTGTCTGACTTCCAATATTATTTTGAATCTCTGTGTTTGTTCATATACATACCTGCAGATTGATTAATTTCTTTAAGAAAATACACAAAAGTGACATGCCATCAACTGTCTGTGTCTTAATCCAACTCTTAATGGGGTTTTTTCCAGACAGTAAAAATTACTGCTTGACTATAAATCAAGATTTTTTATGCAAAACAAATATATTTATTGAAGGAATAAGTCAAATTGTTTATCTAAGGTTCAGTTAAGTTGCTGCTTTACTATTGTCCAATTTTCAATTCAAAACAGACGGAAGATTTGCTACAGATAGATTATACAATAATTTTTACAGGCCAAATTCTGGCTGCTGCCTGTCCAGTAATATTAAGTAAACATTTAATTACTATATCACAAATTTTAACCTTAATACTAGGGTATGACTGCATAAGAAAGAGAAAAAAAAATCTATGCTGTTTCTGATGTAAAGCTTTCATTTCTTAATATTCACTTATAACGTTAGAAAAATTAAAACCAAAAATTATGAAGCTTAAATGTATGTACATAGCAACTTCCCTTTCATAGATCTACATAACATTTTTTCAACCATATTTTCTTTTCGTTTTCATTTTACCATGTATATATTAAAAGAGTCCAAAGTAAGTATAATGATTAACAATTGGTGTATATAAAAGTTATTGTATCTACAAAGTATCCTTTTCAGACTCAGGTAAATACGAAATCTTTCTGTACTTGCCGATATATCATGGTGTAAGAGTTACCTCTCTTTATTTTCCGCTCGTGTGAAATTTGGCTCCGCCTTTAAATCTTCGCCTATTTCCGTGATACTGCAATATATGGAAGTTGCAAAATCGTCTACAAATGTTAATCGCGTAGAAATGTAAAAGTCAAGTATGCAGTTGTAAACCTGAGAGTGTTATCTGATGAGGCTCCAGTCTCGAATGTCGTGATGTACGGCGTAAAACGTGTTGTGTATGTCGTTGTACATTTCGTAAATTTGAGTTTGAAAAATTATAAATATTATTTGCATTTTATCTTAGCTGCATATTACCAAATTACATTCTAGAAGTAAAAAACGTTACTAGTTAAATCGAGATAATCAAAACGCACAATACGAGCACAATATGTACCTCTCGGATAAACGTTTATACTTTTACAAATCTGTTTAGTTGAACCGAAGTATTAAATTGTCATGATTACAAGGCTGGATTTTTGGCAACGAATAGCCTCCATAGATGTGCTGTCGTGGGGGACGTTAAACCCAACAAACAGTCTGGTAGTTTCCTTTCTTTGCCCCTTAACATGCACTGGCTATCGTTCATATTTCAAATGTTGTGGAACTTACAGTTTGTCCAGTGAAATGATTGCATTTCATTAAAAATCGAAAAATATATTGCATAAAATGATCCGTGAAGTCCTGATTTTGGAGAAAATATGAGTGTATGCTGCCTTCGTGATCTTAGGACTTAATGGGCGGAGCTTGTTGCCGCGGCGGTTGATTACGTCATCTTTTGCATGTAGTCTAATAGAATGTACCCAATGATAGTAACTCTGAACCACGGTGCACTGTCAATCATAATATCGCGAGGTCAAAGGCTAAGCTGTATGTCGTTCGTGACAAACTGTAAATATGTTATCGTTTATAAACCGTCATAGTAGATATTTGTATATTCGCTTGCGAAATATACCATATAAATTAAGATTAAACGATAACTTATACTTATCGTGAGCGACGGGAAGCGGAACGCTGCGATTTCATAAAATTCAAAACATATGCAGTTTTGCCACGTACGCCATACAGTTTTCCCTTTAACCCCGTTTTATGGGACTGCCTCCCAATTGATTGGCAGTTTGACATGATCAGAGTCAGTGTCGCTGGGTGCATTTATATTACATGACGTAAAGCAGTCGCCACCGCTACTAGCTCCGCCGATTATGCGCAATAGGTCACGTATTATTTTGATTTTCTCGATAACAAGACCTTCCGGTTTAATTTATGCATATAGCTTTCGAATTATCGAAGAGCATGCATTTCATTGGACAAACTGCATATAAATAAGAGAAATACGAGGACTGGTTATAATGTGATTTGGTGTTGTATAATGCCATTTGTCTACGGCGTGATACTGCAAAAGCGTAGAATATTTTACTGCCAGGGATTCATCAAAAATAAATAAATAGAAATATTGTTAGTTTTCAAATTTTTATCGGTGAGCTTTTCCTTTAATTAAATGAATTGTTAATGCTTTTCCTAAAACAATCTCATGTCTTGATATTCATTTTAACTCAAACATCCTCTTATTGACTGCCACTTGACGGCTCTTTGTATTTTTTGTACCCTTTAATTTTGGTCTACCCAGCCTCTCTTAATATTATATGTATATAGAGAGACCCTGGTCAACCAAACTATTGGCAATTTTGATTGTCAGGTCAAGTTTAATACAAAAGTATCAAATAAACTTGGGAAGATACCTTTGGTTAGAAGGTTTACTTTCCATTCAAGGTCAAGAAAATTTTAAATGCCACTTCTTTGTAATAAAATAAAATGGAGCGAGCGCGCTGAAGTCTTTATTTCCATGTACTCTGTGCAAAGATAGAAACTTTCGAAACTTCCTGTTTTTGGATTACATATTTCCACCCAATCTTTATATATAACCAATTTTTGATACTGGCTCGATTTCCACCGATAGTCATGACTTCACGCTAAGTTGTTTGTTTTTTTAATTCTTAAACTAGGTAGATTCACATCTAACCATTACTATTTTATGAAATATTCAAGTACATTATTACATAAATAACTGACACTAATTGTTAAAGAATGAAATAATTTGGTATTTTAATAGAGAAACACGATTAACGAAATTCGCCCTCAGGTATTTAAGTTGTATTTGGCGCTAAGAATTGTTGGTGGACTTTTCTGAATGCACCCATGTAAAGTTTACACCAATTACACCCGCATGAAATTTTAAACTAACGGGAACAGCGATATTATCACGTATTATCCGTATACGCTATATATTTAGATACTTGATAATTTAATTCAGCCAACATCGCCTCTGCCTATTCTGAAAAAAAAATGCCGCGATTATCTGAATATGGAAGAATTCATAACAAATAGATTTTGAAGATTTCCAAAATCACTTACATTGGGGGACGTTTCTAGTTCTGCTGAATACTAGGATTGAGTGTACATGGCAGGTATTTTATTTTATTATTTAATTTCTGTCAGTTTATGACAAGTCAAAAAAAATTCTTAATTACCTTCTGTCATTTATAGCAAGTTTAAAGTTAAATATCATAAGCAACGCTTTTCTTTATATTTCATATGGCTATCCTCGACGAATTCTGTTCCATTTTTTGCGCTTTGGATAACGATTTCAATTAATTATCCATTTCCATACAGTCTCTTGCAGCTGTTTCTTCATATCCTGTTTCTGTGAGAGTAGCCGTTGCTAAGCAACGTCAGATGCAGTAATGGAGGTATGACATACTGTCATGCGCACGCATAAAACAATAATAAACATAGACTTAATATGTAAATGTCACCTAAACACATTCATTTCATGTGGCCTATATAGGCCTACTCGTTTTGTTATTTCTTTGGTTTGAAATTCACCTCCCGAATCTTTAAATAAAACACATTTTTATGTAAAACATGTTTTGCATTCGAAGGAGCTGATGTAACTCTGCTTTCAATACTAATTGCAAAAAGGTCTTTCTTTGTCTAGATTGATTGTGTATTTATACATTTATACATACATACAATCATATACTAATATAATTATAGGATGGTGTTCCCGCATATCGCGGTACTGAGACATGAACGGGAATAAAATAGTGAAGTCTTATCTGCAATTTATTTCTGTATGTCACTGTTATTCCATCTTTGTACTATGTTTAAACTTTTTTCACCCCTTCTAATAACGTATTAAAAGCATGTTTTTGTTCGCAAGGCCCGGCCTACAAAGAAAATCCCTTGATTCTCTGGTATCGCGCTTTGTCACTAGGTAGCAACCGACAAAATAACATCACCGCGATACCGCGAAGCAACCGGACACCACTATACATTGTATTTTGTAAACGTCTGGAATTAATAAGTTGACAACCTATGTCATGACTCTGTCGGGTTTCAGTATGCTTTATTTTGTCTCTAACATATATATATATACTTGATATATAACCCTTGGAACCAATTTCAGGGGCGAAGCCAGTCGCATGGGGTGGGTGCGGGGTGCGGTTGCCATCCTCCTGCAGCTTGGGGCCCAGAATAAATTGGAATCTAGAACCACATTTTTTGAGTTCTAAGATACTCTCTGAAACCCATATCTGTATACAGTGGGAACTATTTTTGATCCGTCTTTTTATGGAAATATAGACGGACTGGACCGGAAAGGCTATCGGGTTTTAAAAGAGGTTTCTGGTTTGTTTGTATTTATAGTTAATATAGAGCTGATACCAAATATGTTTAAAGCTAATAAGTATGTCAGATGTTACATAATCTTAATTATGATGGGCCGTATTACCCGTCCGTCGGCTTGTCGTTAGACAAAATCTTGTACAAGTGATAACTCAAGTTGTTGTAAATTTTGAGTCTCAAAACTTGGTAGGGTTTTTGTTGCCTATGATAGCAGACAAACCCCTATTGATTTTGGGGTTAGTAGATCTACCTCAAAGGTAGGGTAACAAGGTCATATTTTTACACTCTCACAAAATTGTTAATCAAAATCTTATTATCGAGAGATAACTTAAGGTCTAAGCAAGTTGGGTCTCAGTCTTTGTATGGCTGTTGTTTATGACCATGAGAAGAATCTTTAATTTTTGGGTTCAGTACCTCAAAGGTATGTCAAGAGTCACTTGTTAAATTTTCAAAAAAACTTTTTAATCATGCGAGTGATAAACTTTTTTTTGCCTCATACTTTATACGACCAGTGCTTATGATTAGCAGAAGCACCATATTCATGCTGATGTAACAGCCAATATTCTCCCCCCCCCCCCCCAGTCAAGTTTTTGAAACAGTCAAGAAACGATAGTCGGTTTTTCCGGGGAAAAAAAACTGACTAGTCAGGTTTTTCCCCACCCAGTCGCCCCCCCCCCCCCCTCTAATTTTAAGGTTTTAGAGGGGGGGAAAATTCTGGACTAGTCAGTTTTTTCCCCCTGTCTTATATATTGCGTGTGATTGTGGGGAAATTCTTGACCAGTCAGTTTTTTCCTCCTGTCATGTAGATTGAGCATGAAGTCGGGGAAATTTTGGCCTAGTCAGTTTTTTCCCCCTGTCATTTAGATTGTTCGTGATGGTGGGGAAATTCTGGACCAGTCAGTTTTCCCCCTATCTAATATTTTTACACGAGATGGTCGGGGAAATTCTGGACCAGTCAGTTTTTCCCCCTGTCATTTAGATTGTTCGTGATGGTGGGGAAATTCTGGACCAGTCAGTTTTTTTCCCCCTATCCAATATATTGTACGTGATGGTGGGGAAATTCTGGCCTAGTCAGTCCCCCCCCCCCTCCCACCCATCCTGTCATTTAGATTGTATTGATGGTGGGGAAATTCTGGACCAGTCAGTTTTCCCCCCTATCTAATATTTTTACACGAGATGGTCGGGGAAATTCTGGACCAGTCAGTTCCCCCCCCCCCCATTTAATATTTTTACATGAGATGGTGGGGAAATTCTGGACCAGTCAGTTTTTTTCCCCCTGTCATGTAGATTGTTTGTTATGGTGGGGACATTCTGGGGACGTCAGTTTTGTTCCTATCAATTATTGTGTAGATGGTGGGGAAATTCTGACCTAGTCAGTTTTTTTACCCCTATTTAATATTTTTACATGAGATGGTGGGGAAATTCTTGGACCAGTTAGTTTTTTCCCCCTATTTAATATTTTTACTGAGATGGTGGGAGAAATTCTGGCCAGTCAGTTTCTCTCCCCCCCCCCCCCCCCCCACCCCCCCCCCCCCCCCCCCCCCCCCCCCCCCCCCTTGCAGTTTGTGTTGGTGTTGGAAAAATAAAATATACAGATAAGGAGCAATAAATGGATTAAAAGCTGAGAAACAGTTGCGTTATGACTAACTTAAATTATTAGCTAAAAATATAAATTGAGCTTTAAAGAAAAAATGAGAATTGGTATACAGATATACACATTCACCAATTTTATGCAAACGCTTAAGACCAGTAACTGGCAAGAAAATAAAAATATAAGATGGGGTGAAAACTGACTGGATAAAATTTCCCTATTGACATGCACAATATTTTAGAGGAGAAAAAAACTGACTAGGCAAGAATTTCCCGACCTTCAGGCACAAAATATTAGATAGGGGGAAAAACTGACTAGTCCAGAATTTCCCCACCATCAATACAATCTAAATGAAATGGGGGAAAAAACTGACTAGGCCAGAATTTCTCCACCATCACGCACAAAAAACTGACTTGGTGGCGAAAAACCTGACTAGTTAGTTTTTCCCCCGGGTAAAAATCTGACTATTCAGTTTCTTCCCCGGGGAAGAAACTGACTGGGGAAAAACTTGACTGTTACACTGGGATCAATACCTCCCAATGAATTTATTTTTTCAGTGTTGATGAGCATGACTAGTAGCCCAAGATAGTTTCATGCCCAATGTCATGACATTAAATGATATACAAATGATATTGTTATATACATGTAGTTATTATGGAACGTAAGGGGGCATGCACATGTTTTAACGAACATCTGTTATTCTTTTTGCGTCACCTGCTGTAAGAAGAGGTGACCCATTGGGGTCAGTTTTCTGTCGACTGTCTGCGTGTCCGTCACACTTGTTCCGTCATGCTTCAGCATGTGACACATGTGTTCCAAAGAATACGCCTACCTACAAAAGACCTGTTTCGCTGGGCCGCATGGTTAAGAGTACCCGCCTGGAAACAGAAGATCGTGGGTTCGATCCCGGCCGCAACATACCAAAGTTATATAATGGTATGGTATAGATCACTTGCTTGGCTCTCAGCATATAGGGGAAGTTACAGTACTGGTTGGCCGGTGACAGATAATGTGTCTGGGTGTGGTATCATGCCACATGTCTACGGCGTGATACTGCAATGTGCAGCACTATATCTGTCACAAGTAGACATCTTTTCCATATGACTGAAATACTGTCAGCTGGACTTTAAACCCAATAAACAAACAGCCAAAAGACTACATAATTTAACCGAAAGCTATTTTCAAATCAAGTGTACATTTGCAAAAACTATTCAGAGGTTTGATCTTGTACAAAATTCTGGAACTGTGCATTATGAATTTAATAAAAAACACTTGCTTTCACAACAGGCAGTAACTCGTGAATTTGCCAGTGCTTGTCAAACTGCTAACAGGTTAAATTTTCTGTCAGTGATGTAACAAATGTGAATCTGTAGATTTAGTTGTTGACTGTCCGACTGTGCCCGGTATCTGGTTAAAATTTTGTTGAGGAACTGTAGGAACTTCACACAAATTTATGAAAAAGCCTT
>CM037791.1:55718730-55768730 GCA_021229015.1 Solen grandis | reverse complement strand
CCTGTATGTGTAGGTTTGTGTGTGTGTGTGTGTGTATCGAACATTGTGAGTGCGTAGAAATCTTGTATTTCGATTGTATTTTTCGGAGTCTGGGTCAGGGCCGGTCTCTGTATACAAGTTGGAGGTCAATTATGTAAACCAGGAGCGGTATCGGCCATGTACAGATCAAGGCTGCTAAACTTTTCCAGATGTCGCGAAAATGTTAAAGAGTGCATGTGCCTGCCATGTGATGCATACCTTTTGATAAAACAAGTTAAGATGTATACAATGACACGATTTGTAAAATTTGGGTACAAAAATAATCTTGACTTATTTTTTTTTAAAAATTCTCACATTCAGTAAATTTTACTAAACAAATGGTGTTTGACTGGCATTTTTTGTATTCCTGCGGTTTTAGTATGCAAGATCTTTTTATATCATTACTTTCCGATCCGGCCCAATGGAGAATTACTTTATTTTCTCCCTTTCTATGTACGTTCGTCTAAAAATGAGTAATTTCTTTACTATGTTAAAAACAACAATAAGTAAATATATAGGAGGAGGTTGTTTACTTTTTTTGAAAACAACAATTAGCTCCAACAAACACATGATCCAAAGCTTTGAATAAACATATTAAACAAACATCTACTTATAAATAAATAGTGAGGGCTTGTGCTTGAAAATGGGTCAATATTATCAGACGAAAAGGAAAACCAAGAGTTCAAGGATTAATATACACATACATATAACTCCTTAATTATCATGATTTAAAACTCTTAAAATAAATACGTATACCGTTCCCGTCTCTATTTCCGTCAAAACTCATCCCGTGCCGCTACAGCAATTCGCAAAAAGCGTGCCAAAAAGAAAACTAGTATACTTTACTTACCATTTCCGCAAGAGCACAGTGCAAACGTGCTTTGAGTATGCCAAATCATATGAAACTTGTGCTTAAAGTCACCTATGGAGTTGTTTTAGGACCATTTGCCATGTTTTTCACGTGCACATTATGCTGTACATAGATACATGTTACGTGAACGTCGTGATTTATGACACTGAGACAGCTTCATATCATATGTGAGTTGCGTACGGAGGCATACTGAACGCATTGCTTAAACAAATAGTGTTTTGTGGCCTGGTTCTTGACTGGGGTACCTACCCCTTACACTACGTTATTTGTTATCTTGCGGACGAACGGGAACCAGACTACACAAAACATTGAAACTATTTTTGTAAGCAACTCGCCCGTGATTTAAATCTTCGTCACATTAAAAGTCCGAGCCGTGATTCGAAACCAGCGGTGCTCTAAAAAGATATATACGAAAATGTCTCTGGGATTGGGGCTGGTCATCATTACTCTTCGGTCCAAGCAGTGATCTCCCTTGCACGTTTATCTACAACTGTAAGGGAAGGTAACTACTGCGTGGAGTCTTACCTATACTCAGAGACTCGTAAAGAAGAAAAATTATAAAGATTTTTTGAAGGGGCATAACCAAAATATTATCTGTACATGATTCAACAGGGGTTGTTTTTCTTGATCAAAATATGCAGTCAGGAACACATAAACCAGATCAAGATTTAGTGGCCCTGACAAAGTTGTTTGTTCTTTCCCTAGCAGGGAATGCCAGTCTTTATAACTATTTACCTCATGAATATTCATGCACATATATATGACTTGATGAATATTAATTGACTTAATTTTTCATTGTCATGCAGACTTTGTAGAATATGGGCTACTAACATAGTATAAGCTGATATCTCACACAATGTAGAAGCCCATATTCAATAACCAGAAGAGACCCTGACTAGACAGCCCCTAGAAGGAGCTGGTTTGACCTGGGCTTACCCTGTTTGCCAATGTATTAAAATGAGTCTGAATGAAGTAAAGGCTGAAACTAGAACTGTATAACTCACTTGTGCTTGATGCTCAGCACACCCAAGTGTCAGGATAGTGTGACTGGGTGTGGAGTTACTCACTTGTGTTTGATGCTTAGCACACCCAAGTGTCAGGATAGTGTGACTGGGTGTGGAGTTCACTGCCACCTATCTACAACATCTGGTATAGACAATTAAGGCCCAAAAAGACTGAAATACTGTTGTTGGGACATTGGGCTTCATCATGGGACTAAATTGGACAGTTATGCACCTTCTCATATACACAACCTGTTTGGCTGTGGTATATATATATATTATATATATATATATATATATTAAGATTTTGTTAGTTTTAAGTCCTTTCTCCTGATTAGAGCTATATATGGTAAGACATTTATAAAAACTACATTTTTTTTCTTCAAAATATTTATTTTTGATCGACTATATGAATATATACATAAACATATAAAATTACACAAAATACTTGATGACATATCACTGATGTAAAATTAAATACAATAAAGCAACACTCTTTCTCAATATGTAAAAAAGAAAATATTATAAACATTTTGCTATTTATTCTTATAAGTGTCTTTGATATTGTATATTTATATTGAGTCTTTTATATTGTGACCTTGACCTTTATTTGACCTTGCATACGAAAAAGAATATTCAAGACCAAAAGAAAGTCACAGAATATAAAGAAAACTAAAGCAATAGATATATGATGCCTCAAGGATTCCAGAAGTTTACAAAGATGGTGTTTATGAAAGAAGACTCAAAATATGCATAAATAAATAATAATTATTATTTATAATCTACATGTATTTCACTTAAACAACGCAGAATTGTTAATTAAAATATGATTATTCAAAATCAATCAATTTGTAAATAGGTGTCATAATGCCTTTCATGTTTTGACACATGATTCTTTAATACTGAGTTATCAAAATGAGAATTTAGGGACTTTGGTAAACTTTGGTAAACTGGAATAAACAATATCATTATATCACCATACAAAAAAAGTCAATAAAAAAAAAGCACACAGTAAATTAGATTAGATTAAAAACAATAAAATCTATCAAATACTTGATTAATTAGAAATTTAGAAGTATGATTCCTGCAGTAATAGCATTATTATTGAATGGTGTTTCTCTGAGAGTGTGTTTGTTCCAGTTTTGTTTCTAATCAGCAATGAAGAATGAATTCATTAATTAAACTCCCATTTTGTTCAGTGAAAAAAAATTGGTTGGCCTTTTTTTAATCAGCAAGAATATTTGTTTCTTTAATGTTTTGGAGAAAGTGCTGTCGTTTTTATATACTATGACAATGTGATATTTATAAAATCCTCATCCCTGATTCCTTAGATAATAATAAAAAAGCTGTCAGGAAGCAATCTTACAATTACATTGTACAACAAAAATAAATGGATGCTTCAAGTTTTGTGTAATACTTGCATGAGTAGGCACATATTTATTCAAAGATGACAATAAATAGATGTCTTATTTAATTAATTATGTATAACTAGATGACAGAAAAGATGATATTAAAATAACGAAACAAACATTTTTTTTTCTTCCATTCCTGAGAAAAGTGTAAAAGCAATATATTACTTTTATTTTACAAAACAAATTCATCTCAAAAAGATACATATGATTTAATAACTTCTAAAAACAGGCAGAAAAAAATTAACAAATCCTTCTTGATTTTAGTACCTTAAAAACTGGATGTACATCCTGAATAAGATCATGGAAAGTTTTTTGGCTGGAAAATTTTACTCATATACTTTACCAAAACTATGTTGTCAAAATTCATCTTAAATTTGGAAGAAAATTTAGCCTAGGACCAGGTGATTTTTAACATCATAAAAATGATAATCTTGTATCTTCTACAGTGTATGATATGATTAATCATTTATGAATACATGAAATAAAATTTCCCATTTTACCACCTTTAATAGTGAATACTGCAAATACCACTGAAAAAATTCAAAGCAATGATAAGTTGTCCTGGAACTCTACCTGGTAAAATTTTTGTGAATCTGTCTACCCATATTTAAATTGCGAAATTAAGCAAGGAAAAAAAAAGCATTAAGAAAAAAGGAATCAAATCTATTTTAAGGAAAAGACACACACGGTACAAAATAAAGCAATCACCCTCCGTTACTGAGAATGACATATATGTCTAACATGATCACATGACTTTGCGTATATCTGACGTACATATGAAGAAGGACCCGGACCAGCGATCCCCAAACACATGGTGACCCCTGGTCGTAAATGCTATCATGTGTAATCAGCAAGGATTGGCAATGGGATAAAAACACAGAACCCTCGTTGCTATGGAAACAATTTACACTTTTGCATACCAGCTATAAGTTGGATCTAGAGTCTCTAACTCAAAAAATTTACTTAAATTCCTACAGAAGCTAAAGTTCACTATTTGAGTTCGAGCATAAAATTTGTTCTTAAGTGTTATTTTATTTTCCCCGAAAACTTGAAGACTTTTTAAGACACCATTTTACCTTTTTATTTAAATTATATACACACTGCCATAAAATGTCTTTAAGATATTGGCTATTCATTATCATAACTTTATTTAAAATATACGGTTTATGATTTGGTTGCATTAGTTTTGTTTTCATAGGGCTGAAGGTTTACATGTTACAAAATATCATAGAAAATAAATACCCCCATACAGTTCAAAATCCACAGCAAACACATAAAGAGACTTAAAATGAAATGTGACAATACATAGGTACATGTAAATTAATTATTCAATACTGTAGTTCAACTGTATTTAATTTCAGACACAAAACTAGAAATCATTTTGTGATTAGAAACATAAAGTGTGATACTTTACATAGTGAGATCTATATCTGGATGTTATACACATATCTTGTGCTGGTAACTCAATTTAACAATTAAGAGAAAAAAAAGTTTCTTGCAAGTTTCTAAAAATACTGTCAGTCCAGTTAAGACATTTGATAACTGCTTGAACATAAGAATTTATCCTTTGTGGGTTGAATAAAGTGTTTTCTTATTTCGTTTTTTTTTTTTTTTTTCTAAATATTTAACATTTGAATCAGTGTCCCCTCCTTGTGACTTAAGTTTCATCTAAAACTGATGTTTTGATAGACATTTTAATGAAACTAATGCTAAATATTAAGCAACTTCCACATGATCCTATGTGAATGAACTACTACATTATATCCGTGATTTTATGTAAGCTCTTTTCAAGGCTGAAGAGGGCGGTTACCATAGCAACAGAGACCTTCTATGAGAGGAAAATATCACAGGCAAGCTGTTACTGTACAGCGATACATCTAACCTACACTACGCTATATACATGTACATGTGGTTTGACATGATAATCCATTTTCTGACACCAAAGAAACCTTTCACTTACACTTTATCATTATAACAATACCAAAATTATGATAACATAATTATCTCAGCAAATTTCCAAGCATTCCATAGAAATATAAGAAAAGTAAAAATATCATATTTTTCAATCTATTCTTTCAATTTAAAGAAATTCAAAGTTTAGTTTTTTCATTTTTTGAAATTGAATTCATTATCTTTATCGATTCCCTTTGGTTACGCCTTAACATTACTTCAAGTTTAAACTTATTTATTTCTACTTCAATTATAAAACAAAATCTTATACAAATCCCTCTTGACTGTTCCCAAGTTGGTCCCTAGTGCTTTGTGCCTGGGAAGGCCATGAGTGATTTTAGCCCCAAATGGGGTTAATTAAATAAGTTTGTAATTAATACTTGATTAAAACTGACACAGGAATCAAATCTTGTTACAACATTTCTACCAAAAGGCTTAATGCATTGCACCAAACTATGGTGTAAAATACCACAATGTAATTGCTTGTTTTTATTTCTGTCAGGATTCTATATGTAAAATATAATGCAATTATCCTAGCCTACAAATACTATGATGAAACTTAAAGGAAAAGAAAATCAAACTTAACATTTGTCTAAAACAGGTATACTTTCTTAAAACTGTAACATTCATACCTTAAAGGCAAAAGGTGAAGAATTATGATTTATATCTCACTAAAATATCTTTCAGAAAAAAAACAAGAAAAAAACAATCATACAAACAAGTAGTTTTTAAATTTTTTTTCTAAACTAAACACTGTAATTTTTTAACAAATCAAACAAGAGTTATGCCCCCTCTATGCAGAACTTCATCAAAGTCAGTTTTAATATCAATGTATTGAAGTCATTATTGTAGCTGATATTCTCTCATGTGTTATACATATGCAGACTCTCTGAGAGAAATTCATGCTTTGTTATAAACAAACTTATGAAATATATCGACATTCATTGTGCAAAAAAATTTAAGTTTGATAATTAAATTTGTTAGCATGAACATCTATCCTGAAAATTTAAAAATTAGACTGTTTTTTTTAAACAAGATTTAAAATAAATGGAATATAACATAACATACTCACTAGAAATCTTTCATAAATATACACTCTTTCAGGTTAAGAGTACAGTGTCTAAGCTGGAATGATCAAAAAAATTAAATCCGTAGCATGAAATGAATTTCGAAACTTTTATATATTTTTTTTAAAACTAATGCTTGAGTTCCCGATGACGATGAAGCTACGTTCACTTCCGTAAAACGAGGAGAGTGTTTCATCTCCATGGATACAGGAAGAATACAACAGTCCGACTCATCCATAAGGGAGATTACAAAGAAGTCTGTTGTCGAATGTATTCTCCGTAGGATGGTTGCTCATGTGCGCATACACTTAATGACCTGGTTGTATCTCCATATGTATTACCGAAAACGAATCGTCTGTCTGTAAAGGGGAAATTAAACATGGATTATATTTCTTATTTTTCCTAGGAAACCCTATCTGATTGAACTAGAACTATCATGAAAGGTGGTTAACATCCCCTCAACCCATATCTTGTCTTCATGTAATGTGAGTGATGGAACAAGTCACTGAGGAGCATGATTCCTTTATAACACACACTGTGGTGATATAATATATAACCAACAGGATGTATCACCATGTCTCTCCTATTACATATAAGTATTTCCAAAATGATACATGAATTTTAAGGTAGTCCCTGTAATGGTCCTGCTATGTCTTGGACCACTTAACCTCTACCAAGATAACCAAGTTACCCTAATGAAACGTTAGGAAATCTTTGTTATCTCCGTGAAAGGCCATGAGGTCCGAAATGTAGCGGAACCATTACAGGGACTTTACCTTAAAAGGAAAAAAATGTAAATCATATATTTTGTGGTTAAATTTCGTTCTATCTAGATCCATTTGTTTGTTTGCTTTTAATGTCCCACCAACAGTATTTCAGTTATTTGAAGGCATATTTTTTTCTACATTAGACAGACATAGTGTTGCCTCAATGTATTGTCATATTGTCATTATCATGACACTTGGACAACCAGAGGTGAGATGCTCACACAAAAAGTTTCAATGTGTTTTGTGGTCTGGTTCTTGGCTGGGATGCCATCCCCCTTGCACTTCATTATCTGTAATCTTGCGGAGGATTGGAAGCCAGACTACAAAACACACTGAAACTATTTGTGTTAGCAACTTGACCCAGTCCTGGAACCCCCCATATGTTTTAAGGACCAAGCACCATTCTTAACAATTTTTGTATATCAAAACCCTGTAGATGAACCATGGCAAGCCATGCTTATCTTATAATCTTCTTTTACAATGTATCAATCCATAGTAGCATTATACGATTTCATTTTGACATATTAAAGAAGATTCTTTTATATGACTCAGTGAAACATATGTGTGGAACCAACTGTCCTTTCAACACCAATTTACCAATATAATAGACTAAAAAGCAATATATGATACTAATTCATCATTATCTCAATCAACAATTTCAACAGAATATACTGATTCAGAGGAGTCATCCCTGTATCAATCCAAAATAGCATTATAGGATTTCGTTTTGATATTAAATTTCATCCAATTTATTGTTGAACTTCCCAAGGAGAGGCCTTTATGAAGTTCTTGAGTATATATATATATATGTGGACTCATGTACCTCAAAAAGGTAAGGCCAAACAAAAATTCATTGTGTGTCATTGTGTGGCACTGGTCTTAAAAAATTAGGTAGGGTAGGGATTGAGTTTTCTTTTAAAATTTTATTAACAGTGAATGAATCACGGAAAACAGCTGTCTCAAAATGGCTGTTCAAAACTTCAGGGTCAGCAGGTTTTCGCTAGGTAGGGCCAAGTTGCCCAAAACACAGAATATTTTTGGCCTAAGTATCATACCAAATGAACAAAATTTATTATCAGTAAGTAAATATTCAAAAAATATTATAAGAAATCAATGAAAATTAATTCCCAACAAAATGTTACGATTTTAAAGTACTTGTTTCCAATTTTAACTGTGATAAAGGATCAGTAAATGAAAGTTGACAGATCCTATGTAACTGGATAAAGACAGACAAGGGACTTACGTGGAATATAGCCAGTATATTTCGGAATCATCCCATTGTGCTTGTAGAGACGTCGGTTAAAGGCAGCGGGGGCAGTGTGTAGTTGCTCTCTTGGGATCCTGGACACATGAAAGAAACAGTAGTAGTAACATACTTCTCACTAAGGTCTAATAACCTAACAGAGATCCACAACTCTGATATAGGTAAAGATCAAGACAGTGAAGAGGAGCTCTTGTTAAGTTATGTGAACAATCATGTGACTGCGTGATAACGTGAGATATTAAAATTGCTGATATTAGTTATAAATATACTGAGTTTTCTCTTCAATTTATTGCTGATTAAACAAATATGTATGTCTCTCATTAAATGGCAGATATATTTATGAGTGATACTGTAAAGCGTCTGTCTGTTGAGTGTCTGCAACATTTTAATTGTTTCAGTGAGTTCTTGTTCAAATCCTTTTCACCTGTTGTTTTTTTCACAAGAAAAATCATTATTTCAGACAGTTTCGTATCTCTGTTGAGTAAGTCTTTGATTCTTAACAATATGTCAAGAAATTGATTTCCAATCAAATATGTATAAGGATGCAGGAGATGTTGTGGTCACCTGTTCAAGCACATGGATTTTCTCCATGAATGTTACTTCAGAATCTCTTTTGCATTCATGCTAAAATGAGTGATCATCTAATATAAGTTGAAAGAACATGTTTTCACAATCAATTTATGATACTGTGAAACTATATTTTATTTAGCCCAATTTGAGTCAGTGTCTTGAACTTTCTTGGCCAGTATAATTCTGTAAATTTAAACCTTTGTAAAATCATACCTAACTATAGCCATCAGATTTAAATAAGAAAACTTTTATAGCAGAAAAACATGCTTGCAGCTGTTGTTAAAATGCAAATATGTGTCTGAAAACTGTAAATAAGTATCCAGAATTTCCTTACCTTTCAATGGATTTCGGCAAGACACCAGTAAGACGTTCAGCGTGTGCTGCTGTTTCCCTGACAAACTGCTGGAACCCGTTCCCAGTAGCCACATGGTACCTGGTTCCCAGCCCCAGCTCTGTGGGCTTTATTTTAGGAATGTAGCCGTTGTATCCAGGTATAGGGGGCTCTGTCAAGGGCCTCTTGTCCTCTGTGATTCAAATATAAATCATGATAATAAAGGGCATACTTTTTCCATTCTTTTCATTATCTTATTCTGTACATACAATCTGAATACAATAGAAGGCTCCAGGGGCCATATTCGTGAAGCAACATACATTCCCCCCCCCCCTTTTTTTTAATTGTGTCAAAAATGTTATTTTCACAGAGTAAATTCCTAAAATTTGATAAATATACCTATAACGGTAGCTGATACGTATTATTTTCATCTGGTAAATTAGTTGTTTAAAAAAAAAAGTTAAGACAACTTAAGATTTTTTTTTAGTCTCACAAACTGAGGTAAGAATTTATTGAAAATATAAAGGGTATAGGTTTTGATGTAATTTGACCCCAAAATATTAGCTTGACAATCTACATAATTTCATTATATGTCTAAAAAATGTCAGATGACTATATAATTATATATTTGGCTCAAAAACTTTTTCTGCTTTTATTTACCTACCATAACTGCCATGAGATTTATGTAAGATGAAATAACCATGCATATAAACAGTCAGTAAAAATCAGGGGCTGACCATAAAAGTAATTACTTCATCTTTTTCTATTAAATATTTTATTCACACTTAGAATGTTAGCTTCATGGTCAGCACATGAAATATTATGGCCATGATTATTGGCTTCACAAACAAAAATGATGAAATATCAGTGTTACATTTCATTTCTTGTAAAGGACTATGAGGTGAGATCTTGAAGCATGCATGGTTTATATTGACCCTTTACCTCATGAATATTGAGGTACCGTATACACGGTCAGATTAGGCGCAGCTACGTATAAGGCGCATCCTAACTTTCAGGGTAACTTATTTGAAAAAAAAAATAAAATCACTTATTGTATCGTATGCGGCGAAATCTTGTTTTGAAATTTGTGCCGTTGTACATTTTGACAGACCGAAAGCTATCCGTACGTCACCGGGCTAATGCATGTATGTATTGAAGTTTAATGAGGGTCAGACTGCAGAATAATCCACACCATGCGCAGACCCCGGGGTGTGACCCTCACCCCTTAAAGATGTCTTTTTATATTTTTCTTTTGCCAAAGGGTCAAATTTTGCCAAGGCCATCTTAATTTAAGATGGCTAAAGTATTTAATGAAAGAGTATGTTTTGAGTTCTAAACGTTATTCTCTCTATGAGATTATAAATGGCCAATTTGGACCTCCTAACCTATTATCTCATAGAATCTTGCCTACTTCTTCTTATTAATGATTATTGTTAGCTTCAGGGATATGCAAGCAAATGTTCGCCGAAGACCACACACCCCGACAAAGGCAGCCACCCCTCCACAAACAAGGAGAGCGACATAGGAGGAAACTTGTCTATAACCGAAATTTTGGCAAGAAATATTCTTGGTTGGCCTGAAGTAAAATTTTAATTTTGAAGAAATTTCATATTGGTATTTAGTGGAGGTTTGTATAATTTGTGGTTTAGACAAGCTAATCATACGGTGAACCGTTTTATTTACACATGGCATAAGATTACCATTAGACCGTTACGTTAACGACGGGTAGGATAAAGGTGACACATTTTCATAACATAACATTACTCAACCGTGTTCCCGCATTCTTACACTGGGGACCATTGTCACCTGTCAAAATTCTCCCAACTAACAAACATTACGTAACAATTGCCACCTATCAAGTTTCTCCGATACATCATGAGGTCCCGTAAAATTAACTTATTTGTTTATATTGAAAATGGTTTCCATCAAGTTGTTTCAGTTTCTCACGATCATTTTATCATGAAATATACCTGTAGGATAACTAATAAGAACAAAAGCAATAATCTGGCATTGTTTATCATGGTTTCATATAGACTTTGTGTCATATTATCGTAATCATTGGCTTTCAGTATATCCATTTCTGAGATCGTATACCGGTAATTTTCACTTCTCGGTGATTGAAAAAAGAAACCTGAAAAGCTGTATATCATCATATAAGGCGCACCCCCTCTATAAACTTGAATTATCTGGAAAAAAAGTGCGCCTAATCTGCCAGTGTATAAGGTATATGATTATGATTTGATGAATATTCATGGACTGAACTTTAAATCATGTATGATTAAGGATGGAATTCCTTTGCCATATAAAATTTGATGGAGCTTAAATACTGTGTATCCTTAAGGAGCTAATATCTGATAGATTTTGACCTACTCCTTCTACCAATGTGTCAGAATGAATCTATATGAGGTAAAAGGTTAATACATTCCTTCTGGAATATTTGAGATTTTTTTGACTTAATGATTTTTTTGGTGAATTTACTACCTTTTACTGGTGGTTTCCCCTAGCTAAAAAATGACATTTTTTTTCCAAAAAAGAACTACCTATTTTCCCCATGTTTTTTTTTTTTCTCACAAGAAATAATTCATTGACATTAATTAATTAAATGTATGTTATTCTTTTAATTCAAAGGTTGATTTGAAACTTACTATCACATATACCACCTATAATCAGATAATTTAATGTTAATTTAAAACATTATCAGTATCTTATAATGTCTCAATTTTTTATCTGTAGCGCTAATTTTCTCAATAACAGAGCCTCAGATAGTCAAAAAAATCTAAAAAAAAAAAAAATTACTGGCTATTGATCAGTTTTACTAGTGATGCTATATTTGTCCAATGACAAATCATAGAGCACTAGCGGTAAAACTATACCACGGATATTGATGCAGGCAATGGGGAAAGGCTTGTGAAGTATAAAGATGAATTCAGGCATTACTTGTTCAAAGAAACCAGCGGCACCTACCCATGAGCATTGGACGGTTTGGATGGGTATCTCTGTATCTGTCCAGCTTCTCCTTGACCATTGGGTCATGTGATATTGCGGTCATCCTGGGTACGCTGGCCACTTGCTGCGACAGGTCTCGCTGGCGCATATCATGCGTCTGATTGTTTGTCATGAATTCGTCTATACACACATCACAGTCACTCTTGTATGTACCGCCAAATTTAAACGTCATTCTCGGTATATAACCTGAAATTATATTGACAGTCAGATTAAAAAGGTGCTGGCAATGACAAATATATTTTAATAACAAAGATGAAAAAGTACACAATTTCAAGTTACATGTAAATTGTTTGTTTTTTTAAACTGAAATGTAAACAAATATACAGGAAGTGACATCATTAACATGTTAACCCTTACAATGCCGAGGGCAGTTGTGACAGCCTTTGCAAACAGTGCAGATGGCAAGATCAGTCTGATTATGGTCTGCACTGTTCACTATTCAGTCATAAATATCAGCAAGCTCCCCAATAAACAAGAAATGTTATGGTCAAAAATGAAGAAAGGACACGTCCAGTTCAGAACTTCAGCATGGAAAAGGTTAAACAACTTTGCCTAAGGTGACAAACACAGTAGCTTAAGTTTATCACATCGCATACATTATGTTTGATTATAATATCTCAACCTTGGTATTTGTTTTCTTACAAGACAACTATATGCAGTGCAAGCCAAACATCTTGAGAAAATGACTCAAATGCTGTTAAGTATTGTCAATTGCAGAGGTTGGAAAAGTTTCTGTTTGGAATTGTATCTTGAGTAATTTACCTTTCTTTATGATTTATTTCTAGTTATAAAGGATCTATGTTGTATTAATCTTTTACCTCATGATTATTCATAAACAAGTTTATGACTTGATGAATATTAATTATCTCAGAACTTTAAATGGTATATTTAAACAAGAGGGCCATGATGGCCCTGAATCGCTCACCTGAGTACCATTGCTTCAACTGATGTCAAGGTTTTTAAACAGACAAGGATTCTGATATAACTTAATCTAAAACATTTTACCCCTGACAATACTAAACACCAAATATCTAAGCAATGGGCCATATGGTTTCAGAGAAGACTTGGGCGCAGGGTCATTTATCACCGTAGGGCCAAGACTTTGAAAATCTTTGTAATGAACCATTAGATGCTACTACATACCAAAAATCTTAGCTCTAGGCCTTATTGATTCATAGAAGAAGATTTTTTAAGATTTTCCTATTTAACTCTATGTAAAACAAGTGACCCCTGGTGCGGGGTCATTTATCACCATAGGGCTATGATTTGTACAATCTTGGTAGTGGCCCATAAGATGATGCTACATACCAAATATCTAAGCTCTAGGCCTTATGGATTCATAGAAGAAGATTTTTTAAGATTTTCCTATATAACTCTGTGTAAAACAAGTGACCCCTGGTGGGGGTCATTTATCACCATAGGGCTATGATTTGTACAATCTTGGTAGTGGCCCATAAGATGATGCTTCATACCAAATATCTAAGCTCTAGGCCTTATGCATTCATGGAAGAAGATTTTTTAAGATTTTCCTATGTAACTCTGTGTAAAACAAGTGACCCCTGGTGCGGGGTCATTTATCACCATAAGCTATGATTTGTACAATCTTGGTAGTGGCCCATAAGATGATGCTACATACCAAATATCTAAGCTCTAGGCCTTATGGATTCATAGAAGAAGATTTTTTAAGATTTTCCTATATAACTCTATGTAAAACAAGTGACCCCTGGTGCGGGGTCATTTATCACCATAGGGCTATGATTTGTACAATCTTGGTAGTGGCCCATAAGATGATGCTTCATACCAAATATCTAAGCTCTAGGCCTTATGCATTCATGGAAGAAGATTTTTTAAGATTTTCCTAAATAACTCTATGTAAAACAAGTGACCCCTGGTGCGGGGTCATTTATCACCATAGGGCTATGATTTGTACAATCTTAGTAGTGGCCCATAAGATGATGCTTCATACCAAATATCTAAGCTCTAGGCCTTATGATTCATGAAGAAGATTTTTTAAGATTTTCTATATAACTCTATGTAAAACAAGTGACCCCTGGTGCGGGGTCATTTATCACCATAGGGCTATGATTTGTACAATCTTGGTAGTGGCCCATAAGATGATGCTACATACCAAAAATCAAAAGGCTAGGCCTTGTGGTTTCTCATAGAAGAAGATTTTTTAAGATTTTTCTATATAACTCTATGTAAAACAAGTGACCCCTGGTGCGGGGTCATTTATCACCATAGGGCTATGATTTGTACAATCTTGGTAGTGGCCCATAAGATGATGCTACATACCAAAAATCAAAAGGCTAGGCCTTGTGGTTTCAGAGAAGAAGATTTTTTAAATTTTCATTTTTAAAATCTATTTTTAGCTCCTGTGACCTAATTATGCGATGGACCAGAACCATTTATACAACTTTAGTAGAGCTTCATCCAAGGAACATTCCTGCAAAATATTTTTCAAATTGGCCAAGCCGTTTAGGAGGAGATGTTGTTTGAAGCAATTGTTGACGCCGGACGCACGCACGCACGCACGGACGCACGCACGCACGGACGACGGACGACGGACGCCGGACAAAAGGCGATCAGAAAAGCTCACCTTGAGCACGTTGTGCTCATGTGAGCTAAAAATGGACATTTTTTTTGCCATGCAGACTTATACTGTAGAATCTTCAGCTTGAATATTGTATGGGCAAACAGAGGAGTCAGCTGGATCTGTTTTTTACCAATGCATCAAAATGAGTCTAGATATAAAGTAGAGGGTTAATCTCAGTAGCTAGGATCTATATAGGATCTATATGAATGATCGAATGCTTTATTCACATATCTTAATACGACGCCCACATTCCAGAGGAAAGCACTGTCTCCCTGCAGGACACTGCAGATCAATATGAGATCAGATTTATTGATCTATCTAAACATTATAAATGCCACATGTAAGGGTTTACCGCTGATAATAATGGCTTGATTAATTGATGACACAGCATAGAGAAAGTATTCGTCTGACTATTCTCTTTATATCACGATCAGTCATGCAGAAATTGTCATTCTCGTTGATTTTTTTATCAAAGATTAGCTATTATGAATATTAAATTTTCTTGCAACTAACATGCAACAACTTGCCCATTTCCACTCAGATATGTAATCTAACACTTTGCTGGACCATACAGGATATAAACCAGGTCAGACTAATCAACCAATTCTCAGGTAACATTCCAGTGGTTTATTCAAATCTCAATGCTAATAAAAAAAAGTAAACAGTATATGGCTGACACTGTTATAAAAAAACAAAAAACATGATATAATTTTATGTGAAATTTTCCCTTCAAATGTAATATTTTCTATAATAATTATCAAGTTATCAAATTACAATGGAAGAAAGCTCAACTCAGAACTGTTATTTTAATAACTGATCTGGTATGGTATGGGGTCAGTATTAACTGTCCTATATTTCTCTTTCACATGTTTTTGAAAACAATAATTTCATATAAACATTGTTTATTATAATTACTACCAGTGAAAACATGCCAGATGTCATTAATTTTATTTCATTATATTTATAAATTTAAACAAATTTTGTTTCAATAGATTAGGAATTCACTAGTTATATATCTTGCAGTAGAAAAATTGTCAATGATTGTTGAAAACATATTTTTTACATGTACTTCTACTGGCTCAATTTGTAAACAAGTTCTTACAAGTTGCACTAATCCTCCGTAGTTAGTTCCAGGGTTGGACAAGTACTTTGTGCCTAGGATTAAGGTCATAAAGAAGCACTTGCCCTCAAACAAGGTCAGAACCCACAATTGTCAGATCTGTAGCTATGTTTGCAACCAATGAACCAGGGTGACTATTTTTTTTTAATTTTTAGAAAGTGCATGACACAGCATTATACTGACGGCTGTGAAATTGTTTTAATCACTGTTCAATAAATCACGGAACTGCACTGAAAACCCTCTGAATAAATATTGATAAAGTCTGGGGCGGCCTTTTATAAAGAGAAATATTGTCTTGTACGAGGTTACAACAGTCATTCTCTCAGAAACGTTTTGTATAAAACACTGTGTATCTTGTACATAATCACAATTCATTTTTCTAACATACATACTTTTTTGATTTTGGCATTTCAATTTTTTTTTCTGACAACTTATTACTTATTATTCTCTTTGGAAAAATCCTAAGTTGAAGCAGCACTTTGCACCTAGGAATGTCTCAAATAACTATCTCTGCCCCACCTAACCCAACCCCTCAATGGGGTTTAAACTCACAACCTTTGGATTCATTAGTCAGTAAAGACTACCAGTGAACCATGCTGCCCTGAATCCTATGTTTAATCCTATACCAAAACTGAAATCTATGAAGGAAATGGCGAGGAACAAAATCAATGGGAAATCCAGATCAGTCTGCAGGTAACTAATCGCTAGATCAGATTTTATATTGCTCTCTACTCATTGGTATGTAGGCTTTGCATTTGAAAAGATAAGGTGACATTTTGAAATGTCAACATATTTATCAAACTGAGATCTGCTTTCTAACTGATCTGGTTTTACAATGATCTAACATGGAAGAATGTCATGGTATTTGGATTATTTATTTGTTTGTATTGGTTAGAAACCCTTTCGAAAATATTTAGAGATTTTGTTTATATGAGCAGATATATACATTTATATAGTACTGTTGTGCTGTAATAACAGGCTATATCAATGGCTATTCAGTCCTCATGGACTTATATTAATCACTCTTGATGGTACTGGTGGCTATGTTTGTGGTAATTAAGTTTGAAGTAAACTGGAAAGCCTGGAGGAAACCTACGTGTCTGGATGGGCGACTGCTGTATCCAGTCTCACGTACATGACCAGGAATCGAATCCAGGATGCATCAGTGAGAAGTGAGGTGCTTTACCACTACGTTTTCAAGGCAGCCTGTATTTATTGATTGCCAAACAAGGGAGAAGCACTTGTCCTATTTTTCATGACTTTGGGATGTTGCAGTTAGGGATTGAACCCGTGACCTCCCTGTAATGAGGGTACACTCTAACCACTTGGCCAACAGGTCAGTTCAGAAAATTGTGTGTTTAAGATTTAAAGGATTGAAAGCAAGAAGATTTGTGAAACACCGGTAGTTAAACTTATATAATGCAGGCTATCAAAAGATTTTCCAAGTTGGAAATAAAGGCCACACAAAGCAAACATAATGGAGAGAGAGTTTTCCAT
The DNA here is from genome assembly GCA_021229015.1 of Solen grandis. Taxonomy (NCBI): domain Eukaryota; kingdom Metazoa; phylum Mollusca; class Bivalvia; order Adapedonta; family Solenidae; genus Solen; species Solen grandis. The sequence goes on along the minus strand of CM037791.1, from coordinate 55,751,260 downwards.
TATAGCTTAGCCCATCTGTGCTACTGTTTGTTTTACACCACACTGTTAACTGTTTCAATATTTGCAAAGGTCTATGTTACTGTTTATTGTTATTCGACTTTTTTCTGAATACTTGTAATTAATGGTTATTGGGTTTCTGCCAAACGATTTCACAAGACGTGAATTTCTGCCTATGAATCTTTTATAGCAAGTGTTATAAGCTGGAGATACCTCATATAATACAACAATTAAATCTCTTTATATAAAGCTGTTATTCAAAGAATTCCCTTTATTGTTAAATGGGGCCCAATTAGGTCCATTTATTATACTATGAAACCATTCACTTGAAGCATTTTTAAATTAATGTTTGTCTAATTATATCTTCTCCTCTATACCTGAGACAAATCAACCTGAATGAGAAAAATAATTCTTACTTTATTTAATCTTAGGTCAAAAAATTTGAAGAAAAAAAAAATGACAAGAATAAAACTAGATGAGCCATCGAGTGAGTGTCCGGTCACAAACCAAGGACTTTCAGATTTAATTATAACCTGGCACCATATCCTAACTACAATGCCACTTTGAAAAGACTTAGTACTGCTTACCAAATCCCATGCTTTGATTCTGACCTGTCCAAGTGACAGAGTCGTAAAACTGTCTACAATGTAATCTGGTTAGGTTGAGAGTTTAATTCCTGGCTGAGATATACCAATGTCATTATATCTCCCTTGCTTGGCACTCAGCATATAATAGTTAATTCCAGGACTGGTTGTCCCGGTGACAGGATAATGCAACTGAATGTGGTATCCAGCCACGTACATGTCTGTGTATTGACAATGTAGTCTGGGGTCAGAAGTTTGATCCCAGGCCGCAACACACTAGTCATTAAAAATGGTATTGGTATAGTAATTTTCAGGACTTGCTGGCCTTGTGTAAGGAAAATGTGACTCAGAGTGTGATATAAGTGGCATATGATATCAGAGTGGAGCAACAATGAAGGACTTTGTGTTGGTACAGACATTTATCTTGATAGACATTCCAACAACTAATATAATCAATATCTAAACATATTATACAGAAAAAAAACTAAATTGGCCAAACAATTATTTAAGACTTCCTTTTTATCAACTGATTAAAAAAAACCTCCCCCCTTTTTTAAAAAAAAAAAAATCATACAAATAATTGAGATGATGACACTAAACAAATAAAAATTCCTTATTGATAAATGATACTCAATCATGAATTGAGCAAATATTATCTCCTCCCCCCTCTCCTCGGCCTAGCTCTGTGTGCCAATGGAAACTGTAAATATATATCTATATTCATCATACCATATTCTATGATCTCCAAAGGTAACAAATGCATAATATATCAAACAATATATCAAACATTTTTTTCTTAGCATATCCTTTAATATATAGTGAGAGAAAAAATTTGATTTAATTATAATTTTGTTTTCTTTCATAAGTTGTCACAGAAAACATGTTCACGAGTGGCAAAATTGTCCATTTTTCACTATTTTGAGCAATATCAGCATCTCCTCTCAACTCACTTTCAATGATTTGAATTTCTCCTGTGTGTATACATCTTTTCACTTAAAGTATATGGGATAAACATTCACACACATATACTGGAAATTGAGTATATTGTATAATATCATCAGTTCCAGTAAGGAGATTGTTATGTAGAGTTTACCTGTGTATTGTCTCTCCTAAATCTCTTTAAAGTGGTTATTGAAATGCGGGACACTCATGGATTATCTAATTTCCTCAGACAGGTGCTTGAATAATCCACCTATCCTTAATCTGTCAATTTATATTTCTAGATAACGAGAAATGAAAGAGAGAACCAAACAGACATTTTTTCCCACTTATTAAAACATTTAAAACGATATAAATATTTGTCAAACACATACATCGATAAACGTTCATACTTAAACTAGTCCTATTAGTTTTGACCACAGGTGAATAGATTTCATGAATTCTTAATTGGACACTTCTGTGCAATAACAACAAGTGAAGTGTCAGAGCAAATGACATACTTAAAAAAAAAACTTGAAAAAGTTCAATCAATGCTACCACTTCTCTAATGAACTAATTTATGACAAAATCAGTGAGTCCCTCTGATGAATTTTCCATAAAAATTAAATGTTACACTGGACGACAAAACTAGAATGATCTTTTCCTAAATGAAGAGTTAGCAAGGATACTCTTAAAACTTAAAAAGGCTTCATTCTAGAGTTACTCTGTAAAGTAAGTTATGGCAATCTCTTGATCACTAACTTTTTTTTCCCTGATGATGGTAAGCGGGGGCCTGAATAAAATATTTATTTGAGTAAACGCACCATTGTCTCAAATATAGAGAAAGAAAAAATCTGGGTCAATCAGCAGTTTTGGGGGAAAACTGCATGAATTTAAGGTAATCCATCCATCATTAAATTGTGGTCATGGTTGAAGTAATTGTGATAATTTTATAGTAAATGCAAGCACTTACTGTGATAGAGCAAAAGAGCCTTTAACTTAAAAAGTGGATGCTTGTATCAGCACTGAATTATTTTTAAGCATTTGAGGGATCATAATTATAATTTAAGGATGGATTATCTTAAAGAAGTTTTTCAGAGAGGAATTTAGTTGCTTATGAAGAAGAAAACAACCTGACTGAAATGTTTAGGGTTGTCATTGATTTGATCATTGAGTAAGACAGATATTGACAATATGTTTTTATTTATTTATTTATTTTCATTTTCATATTAGATCTCAAGGATCCTAAAAACCGATTTTTTACCGGTTTTGACCGATTTTGATCTCTATCGACCGGTTCAGATTTCAAAAAGTACCAAAAAAATCGGTCGAAAAAAAATCCATAATCCTCGTCTAAAACTTTCAAAATCGGTCCAAACGGTTCATAATAGTCTCTCTTACACACCAATTGACCTACTTCTTGAATTTCCGGTGTGCCCTCGGGGCAGGTGTCAGTGGGGGTCAGGCAGGGACACCCGTCTAGGTCATTATTGGGCAGTTAAGATGAATGGATTGACGGTTTGTACTTAGCGGTTATTTGGACGGTGCCGTGTAATTATCTATGCCGTAATAATGGACCATTGCTTGTTTGCAAACTGTAACCGGTTGTAATCACAAATAAATAAAAGTTATTGACAAAAAAAATATATAAACACAAAGGCACATAATAAACAACACCAAAACGACTGCTTCCAACAATTTATTGATTCGTTAGAGTCATATACAGACCGTCATATACATGCACTTCCGGTAAACAAACTTTCGATTTCGTAGAGGTAAATATTGCAGAAAAATACCTTATTATGCCAACAGGATGCTGAAATATAATAAAAGATCTATTTTCACACTGCAAATGATTCAGGATATGTTGATTGAAAATATCAATGTTATTTTTTTTTTTCGTTTTTTTCGGTTATGTTTTTTTTCGGGGGGGGGGGGGGGGGTACGGAACGGAGGAGGGGCGGGATTTTGCCGTCGACCGGTTGAGATTCCAAAATTTAATGGCTAGGTTATTATATATTGATATACTGAAAATATTTAATGGCAGCATCATGTGTTAATGTACGTATCATAGTGAAACAGTTTTGAGTGTTATGGTTAACTGAATGCAGTTTAGGGCAGATCCACAGCACTGTTGATTAAGTTACATACACATACCCAAATATGTGCATGAAATTGATTATGCCACAACTTTTATACATGTGGTGGCACTTCTGCTCTTTTGGCTCTGCATACTAATTACACCTCCCAATACAGTGGATAATAGTCCCACAAGGTGGGAACATACACTCTGTATTTATAGTACCTTGGGCTATAAACTTATATGATATCACCAACACCTGAGGACTGATACTGTGTGTGTGTGAGATACTTCACAGGTATTCCATTGAAATATTCAGTGATTATGAACCATTTGCATATATACAAATTCACCAGTTCTTGTGGTAATGTTAATTGTGACACAATTTTCTTCAAACTTAATCAGCACTGAAACCAATTAATCATTCATGATTGGTATACTACTTTAAATATTTTATTTATGTTCCTGAAACGGATTACACTAATTATCACAGTGCCTGAAAAAAAAAAAAACACTTGGGTTAAAGGAATTTCAATCATTCAGAGATATGAGACAGATATATTACACAGCCACAATGCAGTATGAAGTCATGCATTGCAAGTGGTAATTGATACCACACCCAGTCAAATTATCCTGACACTTAAACCTATACCGGTATTTAGACTGAGTTCTGAGAAAATGACGCCGCAGTCCCTTTGCATGAATGACTATGGTATATTTCAATGGTTCTTCTTAAAGAGGTGCACGTTGGTTTGTATATTTAGAGGAAGTTCTTCCATCTGATAGTATGGAAATAAAATACACACAGCACTATAGTCAACATAGAAATTCTTAGAGACTATAAAAATATCCTTATTTACTGTAGAATTTTCATTGACAATTTATAATTCTTTCTTATGATTTATTAAATTTTTAAATATGTTTTGTGGTATGCCATTTGTAAATCTTATTTATCATTAATTGCATTACTGTGTAATTGACTCCTTGCCTTATTTTATTTGTATTGAAGGCCAGCTCTTGGGTACATCATCATATTTGTAGATTCCTGTTCAAGGAAATGTGTTCAAATGAACTGAAGTTTACAAGTTTGCGAGGTTAATATATATTGTACTTTGAGACTTTAACCCTTTCCCTCATAGAGGACACCATGAAAAGACCTATACAAACAACATAAAACCAGATCAGGTTTTATGCTGTTCGCTGCTCCTCAGTGGTCTGGAAATGAGGACTTTGGTTTTCTGCAGATCAGGCTTTATGAGGTACCTAACGAATGCGTCAAAATGAGTCTATATGAGGGAAAGGGTTAAAAAAGCCTTAACTAGGAAAACTGTTATTTTGTTTTGTGTTTTTTAATTTTAGATGATTTACTAAAGTAATAAGGCATATTTCCAGCAATAGACTGGTGTATGTTTTATTTATTATTTCATAACTACAGAAAATACGAGTTAAATGGATCCCCAGGGGTCATCCTGTGAAAAAATGATGTGAAATATCGAAGTTTAATTTCGAATTTTTAAAGAAGCTTGTTTACAGATGGTCATCAAGTAAGAATTTGATTTTTACTATATATGTGTGTATTACGTAGTCTTTCAATACCCAGCTACAGGCACATTGGTCACCCAATGCAACCATCATCGTAAAAAAAAAAAAAAAAAAAAAAAAATGGATGGTTTCCTCTTCAATGGCAATACTGTCACAGACAGTATTGAAACTATATTTAGACTGATAAAACCTATATTAATTCATTTGATTACATGCATGAGCTAAATTCATAGTATGAACTTACAAATCAATTGCTACCCTGAACTGGTGAAGATGCCATGTTGTGGAAAGTGTCCTTCGGGGATACTGTATTCTATATTTAAATGATTTTGTCAAAGTTGCATTTACGAAAATAGCGTTTTCCTGTGCAATGTGATCTACACTTTCCGAGTTTATTTGTCAGGAATTAAAGACTTAACCAACATTAATCAAGGAGAGTAGATTTTTTTTTCAACTTCTACTGATCATCTTTTAATGAGCTGCTTTAAAGTCTCAAATATATTTGTGGAAATAACCAAATCAACATGAACTAGTCCTCCACTAAATGAATAATATTCATGTTAAAAATCTATCCAATTTTTCACACTCTGTGTTTTCCCTTTCCATTTCAAACAGTTATTCAAACAAGAAGAGTATGTAACAGTGGTTCCTTTAAATACAACACACGAAAAGGTCTTCCGCAGCTTACAAACCTGACACCACTGTAAATACTTGCCATAGAAATCACACAGATGATTTAAAATGCAAATAAACCTTAACAAGCATTCCTGGTGTCAGATATTGTATTCAAATCCAATCTCAAATAACTTTTTTTTTATCAATTCTACAGGGTGAATTACACAAGACTGAGGTCGAACTGTGTAAATTTTGAGAACTATTTCAAAGATATAACAAAAAGTATTCTTTGGAACACATGTGTCACCTGCTGAAAGATTAGCATGACAGAAAAAGTGTGATAGACGAATTAACCCTTTCCCTCATAGAGGAAACCATGAAAAGACCTATGCGAACAGCATAAAACCAGATCAGCCTGCGAGTAACTCGCAGGCTGATCAGGTTTTATGCTGTTCGCTGCTCCTCAGTTTGTCAGGAAAGAGGACTTTATAATTAAATTTGGTATGGTTTAACTGTGGTTTTCTGCAGATCAGGCTTTATGTGGTACCTATTGAGTGAGTCAAAATGAGTCTATATGAGGGAAAGGGTTAATAGACAGGCATTCTCATACATGGATACATATATGTGGCTAATCTTTTATTCTCTCAGCCACATATAATCCAATTATAGCCACAGAAAAGCTAAGAAACAATGATATCAAAGGAAATTTATGATTATCTACTGTTCGTATTGCCACCTAAGAATTTATAATTTATGTGAGTGTGGAGACAGACAGACAAGACGAGGGGGAAGTGATCCCATTGTGTCACCTCTGCTTCCAGAAGGTAGAAAAAAAAAAAATTGAGATTGAGAAATCAGAAAGTCACTGGTATAAACAAATTGTATACCATGTAATGACACATGATGTGTACAGTTTATGACTAGTGTGATATAGTTCATCTATGCATCATAATGATATAGACTATGTGTCAATCCATTTAGGTGAAATTTTCCAGAACAAATTGGAATATATAACAAATCATTACTGTGAGTTCTGAGTATTTCTTAGTGGTCTGAGTTTTGGTTCTATTGGGATTTTATATGCACATGTGTAATGACTACATTATTGGTTGTTATGACCGTGAAAACTATTCAAAATTTTGCCAATGAAGTATTTTACAATATTAATTATGAATTTAAAATAGAAATATCTGATGAAAAAAGTATTTAAAGTATGTGATGATAATTTTCAACAAATTTATTTATTTTTAGCTGCAGATAAAGCACAATTTAAACTCGAGAGAGAATATCCGATATTACAGTATTTTGTGACTTCTAACTTGTGGATTGTACCTGTGTATCCTGGGACCATGCGTTCTGTGTACTTGTTGTCGCCCGTTGACTGGGGAAGTGAGTTGCGTAGTTGGATAAGCTCTGCCCCTTCTGGGGGCGTGACCAAGTTGTTTGGGGCCACATGGATTCGACTCTGAAATATGACAATAAATAAATAATAAATAAAACCTTAAACCTGTATCTTATGATAAGACCAATTATCTGTTTTCCTTTTGCTTTCAATGAAAATTACTTATACTTTTATATTAAAATACTTTAAAAAAAAGCGGAGCACTCTGTGAAATGTACACCAAAATTAACCAACTACATTTATCTTGGAATTAGCAATATTTGCCCCATGACCCTCTTTAATGTTGAGGGAAACTTAAATGCCTCTCAAATATTTGAGAGGAAACTAAGCCTATTTTCATAAATTAATGTACCATTTGATGGAATACTAGTACTCATGTGATTTGAGAGAACACAACATTTTGAGGGTAACATGACACTTATGTATGTTCAAAGACCAGGTATATAAATACAAATTTCTAAGTTATACACCTGGAGGAGCCTCAAGCAATGATATTTCCTTCAATTAATCTATCTAATTTAGGAAGTCACCAGTAGCTCTGGATTTCCTTATCAGCCAAATGTTGGCCGCTGATCTCAAGTCATCGAAGATGTCTCCATTAAACAACATGTGTTATCTCAACCCTGCCACTGTCAGGCCATATATCTCGGTAGATACGCTGGGCTCCCGACACACTCTGACAAATATGTAAACCTGCGTACAGTCTGGTGGTATTAACAAATAAAGAAACGAGCCCTCACATGGCACACTGGTAAACAGTTAGACAAGCGTAGGCTTATGTCGAGAGCTACACTTCAATTTAAAGTAAATAAATTCACTGATAGCTGAAAATTTGAAGATAAATTGGGTTTACTCCAGTCAGAAAGGATCCGCCAGTAGTTTGTTTAAACTTCACTGCCTGTTTTAACATTATAAATAAAAAGTAAATAATATTCAAAGAGTTAGATTAATTTCATGATCATTTTATTATAGAAAAAATTTATGACATTAGATAATTCTAGATCCTGGACTGACTTCAGAGCTACTATAGCTTAATAACAATCTTTCACTATTTCTTTAACTGAAAAAAAAATTAAAAATTTATATGCCCCCAACAAATTTGCGGGAAAATAAAAATATTGGATTAGGTCTATAATATTACTTTACTCCAGGTAATTCAAGGAAATAACCATAAATCAATAGCACCTTTAGCATTGTCAGCCTATTAAATCTAATGATTTAATTAATCTTTTACCTTGTACCTCAAATAGACTCTTATTGATGCCTTCATTGGTAAACAGAGCAAACAAAAATCAGACAGTTCCTGGAAAGAGTTGTTTGTCAGGGTCTCCTCTGTTTGTTTACTCATACAATATTGTAGCTCAGATTCTTAACAGTTGGCAAGGCAAAGAAAAAAGTAATATTCATCAGAAATTTCCCACAATATACGTTAGTTTAATTAGCCCATGACCTGTCATATGAATAGTGAATAACTTGTTGGACCAAAAAGTACATATAAAATCTTAAATAAATATACAAACAAATATATGGTACTGCTTATGTCCCATAGACTCAAGCAATCATAATTATGCGGCTTGAATGAATATAGCCTTACACAGCTGATATGGTAATCAGATTTTGCCTTGCTGTTCATGGCATTCCTACCTTATGATTATAAGAAGGTAAGGGTGAGTATTCAATACTTGCTGAGGGGATTAAACCTTATCGTTACCTTCGTATTAAGCTTAAATCTTGTCAAAGGATAAACGCAAGGTGTAGTCATAATAGGTGTACACTGATCTGAACTTAGCCACAATAGAAGTCAATCATAATGACTTGGCAATGGCCTCTCTCAAGATACCTATCTACAGGCTGGCTGTAAGAACAACAGGCCTTCCATACAAGCATTATTTCATGCACAAGGAATTGTTTGAAATTGTCAGAGCTACAAGGGATTGGGTATATGTATAAAGTTATACAATTTATGGCTGGTGATTTTATGTATCAATTATCAAGCATGTAGTTTGTTTCTATGTATCTAAGGAGCTTGAATGCTAATTAATTAGATATTTTATTGAGAACAGGAAGACGGTGTGCCACAAACTCCAACAACGGGTGGAATATATAATTATACAGATTTATTATCAAACTAGTTTTTGTTTCTTATATTAGACCTTCATCAGAGATACAAAAATTCAATAATAAAAAGCTTAAGTATGATAAAATAGGCCCATTCATCTGAATTTCAGATATTCATTCTGCCAATAATTTAATATAAATGACCATTTTAACAAATTAAATATTGAATGTGTGGCAACATGATTGCATTATGTAAACTAAAAGAAATTAAAACTCATATTTAATAGAGTTTTAAAGTACACAGGATTCTATTTATTTAAGCTTAAATTGTATACACAATAAAAACTTTTGTCTAAGTTCTTGGGCTCTTAATCCCACTGACAGTATTTCAATCATTTTGGGTAATGTGCCTATATTATTAACCCTTTCCCTCATATAGACTCATTTTGATGCACTCAATAGGTACCACATAAAGCCTGATCTGCAGAAAACCACACTTAAACCTTACCAAATTTAATTATAAAGTCCTCATTTCCAGACAACTGAGGAGCAGCGAACATCATAAAACCTGATCAGCCTGCGAGTTTCGCGCAGGCTGATCTGGTTTTATGCTGTTCGCATAGGTCTTTTCATGGTGTCCTCTAATAGGGAAAGGAACAGATATTAAGCTGGTACATGTATAGCATGACACCAAACCCAGTCATATTTTCCTGACATGTATCAAAGCAATCATCATGCCAATAGTATGAAAAAGATCTGAAAAAGATTAAGTTTTTAAAAAATATGGTCCTTTAAAATTTAAGTTTTAACAACAGACATATTTGTCTTACAAATCTATACTAGATGTAGGGAGCTATTTAGGTTAACCATTTTCTCCATGAATTACCAGCATATCTTTTCTAATTCATGATTTGAATCATTGATTATTTAAGCGTACTGAGACTTGAATGGCATATATATATATACATGTATATGAAACAATGGATTTTCTTTGCTGTGTTAAGTCACTGTTTAAAAATCTGAGCTACATTACTGTATTCCCAAACAGAGAGGACCCTGATCTGACTGGAAGGATCTGTCAGATCTGTGTCTCTGACTCAACTTGGGTTGCCAAGGCAACAAAACATGTCTTTATGAAGTAAAGGCTAAACTGACATAAATAACATAATACACTGACTCATTAAGAACAGCATTTTAGTGAAAATAAATCACTAACTAGATCTAGCTGATCTAAAAGTAGCTTGTTCACAGATGACGGGTAGAAATAAAACAATGTTTTTTTTCTTCTCCCCTCTTTATTCATCCCTTATGTTGGTGAAGATTTTGTTTCCTGACAAATAAACTGGGTATGTGTAGGTCACATTGCACTGGAAAATGCTATTTTCCTAAACGTCCTTTTCGGTGAAAATGGTTAAATATAGATATACGGTATACCCAAAGCAGGTACTTACGGTACCATGTATCAAGTTATGTAATATATTATGTCTTCACCTAGCTGTTCTGGATAGGAAATTCATAAGTTCAGCCTGTGAAGTGAGAGCAACTGCGCAAAGTGTGAATTCATTTGACAGCACACGAAAATAGAAATTCTAAAGTTAGTTTTTATGATTCTAAAAATTGCTTCAATACCATCTGTTACACTATTGCCTGTGGTGGAGAGACCACCCATTTTTCCTACAATCACGCAATATTGCACTGGGTGACCATGCATCTCTAGATGGGTATTGATACACATAATACACACATATAGTTAAAAATCAAATATTAGTCAATGACCATTATTCTGTAAACAAGCTGCTTTAATTCATTATAAAATATCACCCTTTACTAAAAAATAACAAAAAAGAAACAAAAAATTTAAGAAACAGTCAGGCCTCCACAGATTTTTCTTGCAAATTTGCTAAAAAAAAATAATCAGTGAAGTATTAATGCCAACTTTTTAATGTAAACATCATTTGCTTGATAATCTTAGCAGTAAATCTGTATAGTTAAAGTTTTACCAAGAAAAGTTATACAGATATTTTGCCAGAGTTCAAAGAGTGCTAAGTTTTGCATAAATGATTTGTTAGCAATGAGTTATTAGCCTAGTTCTCCAGATTGGAGAGTCCATAAAATACCCGACTGCTCTTTGATCCTGGAGGAAATTTATAATAAGAGAAGATTTACAGACTTATTTGCCATTTCTTTAGAAAATAAAAGTAACTTTCAACATGACAAATTCACATTCTAGATGTAATCAGGTATATGAAATGCAAAATTTACCCAAATTTAAATTTAGGTACCACTAAGCTTCTAGATCTTATTTGAGAGAAAAAAATTGAATTGCCAAATATTGAATTTTCTTTCAATAGTTTGTAAACAGCAAATTTATACCCTATAAACTGTAATGTCTTGCATAAAAAATGCATTCATTAATCTGTGAATTACGCTAGCTATTTGTATGCCAGAAAATGGAAAATCAAATGTCTTTCAATTGTAAAGCACAGAAAAACTTTAATAAAATGCAGGCACATCAATCTGGGAATGACTGTAAAGCAGACGTAAAATTGTAAGTATAGAATTTAAAACCTCAATATCCACGTTGCTGAACATTTAAATCAGATGTTTATTTAGGGTAATTCCTTTACCCTTCCACTATACCCCCTTATTGATAAATATTATGTGTATATTCAATAATCTACAGTCAATACCATTTGGTCAACGACGTTGCCAAACACCAAACAAACCAGGCCTACACTGGAGTTTTATTTGGATACCAACTTAAAAGTATTAAGTTCACCCTTTCGATATTTACACTAATTTATTTTGACAGAATTTATCCGTAAGATCCGTCTTAATTGCAATTGTGGTCTAGTATGTGTAAAGAAAACGGCTACGATATGTGTTCCTGTCTCTTCGAATTACACGCACATACTGTTCAAAACAATATGTATGTTTTGTTCAGATCTGATGGGGGGAAATAATCTGTTAAGTAATCTTTTTAGACTGCACCAAAATATTGGATCTATAATGAATGGTCAGCGTGTCCACAAAAGAAACCATGGTCAGTGGACGGGGCTAGATATTTCTATACCACCAGATTGACAGAATTATCACTGACTGGAAATTTATCTCAAATTCTGTATTTTGTGTTTAAAAGACTTATTCTTAAGAAAATAAAAGAGAAAAAATGTTAACACTTAATACCAGTAATTATAAAACTTATCTTCTACAATCTACTTAAAACATAACAACAAAAATAAAAATGTTTTCCAATTCATATGCAATGTTTTTGTTACCTGTATATTGATGAGCATAGTCCTTAAAATCATGTGAGTCAATTAAATTTAAATATTAATATGAAAAATATGTCCTTGAAACTAAATCATTCTTAAATTTCTAGGGATGAATTTTATCCTTTTTGTTTCTCTTAAATGAAAAAAACACTAAAATGGATAATTTCTAAACAATAAAGTAGTATAATTAATTTTGATAGCTATTATTAGGTTTATTGTAGTAATAATGTGTGTCAGTTTATCATGTGCTCAAATATTTTGTAATGCATGTCTACCCAGTTTAAGAATTTAATTATTACATATTTGCATGTTTGTTTGTTGGGTTTAACATCCCACTGACAGTATTTCAGTCGAATGACTAAGTCTACTTGAGACAGATATAGTAGTGCTCACACTGCAGTATCACGACATGTGGCATGATACCACACCCAGCCCCATTATCCTGACATCGGACCAACCAGTCCTGGAACTACCCTTATATACTGAGCGTCAAGCAAAGAAGCTGTACCAGTTCCGTTTTTAAGACTTTAATATGTCGCAGCCGGGGATCAAACCCATGACCTCCAACTCCTAATGTAGACACACTAACCACTTGGCCCCGGGCCCAGGGACGGTCTTATTATTACTTAGCACTAGGTATTGTTGTTTCGACCTTGAGCCAGATTACGGTTACAGGAACCTCAGACAAGCAAGGGCTCAAACCAATGAGTGTACAACTCACCTGAGCCAATTCATGGGTATCTGTTCCGTATGTTTTTCCAACACGGTATTTTATCTGTGGGCAGTAACCACGGTACCTGGAAACAAAATACACAGTCATGAAACTGAGCAAGTTATTAGAACTTTACAATCTTTCAGGATTGTTTTTCACAAAATCTAAATTTTGAGTCCTGAACACTATTTACAATACCTGAGCATCACCAGTATTTGAATATATGGTCTGAGGGGTGAGAGCTAAAACTTGGCTAAGAGCTTATATATTTATATGCACTTAGCCTAGTTTTGCTCTCACCCTGCTATACGAGGACGGCAATTTTTGGCAATTTTTTTTCAGGGACATATCTGAGTTTTCAGAATCCGTAGTGAGAACCTTGCCTGTAATATATGATGACCCTTGCTGTTTGTTTACACTTACATGTGAAATGGCACTTGAGATGACAGACTGAAGTACAGCTATATGATCACCAGGTCAAGTGCTCCATATTAATAAATATCCAAGAGGCAGAGGCAGTCCATGAGGTGCCATTCTCACTCTCTCACTTCTTTCATTCTTTCCTGATTACTTTATTTTTATGAAATAGAATTTTCTATATCAGTTATCATATCACATTTCAGAAAATTTTATCTCTCTTCTTTTGACTGTATAAGGATTTTTACCCTCCTCAAGAATTCCAACCAGAAAAGCCTCTATTTCCATAGCCATGAATTGTACACACTTAACTGCTGTCTTCAACCAAACTGCTTTGTTTTATATCTTAATTAAATAAGATACATATAAAGGTCATAACAATCTGATGCCATTATAGTTCTCCTTTAAAATAAACAGTGTTAACCCTTTCCCTCATAGAGGAAACCATGAAAAGACCTATGTGAACAGCATAACGAAAACCAGATCAGCCTGCGAGTAACTCGCAGGCTGATCAGGTTTTATACTGTTCGCTGCTCCTCAGTGGTCTGGAAATGCATCAAAATGAGTCTATATGAGGGAAAGGGTTAAATTAAAGATGCATCATATGTGAAACAAGACAACCTCTTGATTACAGTATATGTTTACTAGTGGAAAAATTAAAAAAAAAAATTAACTCTTAACCCTTTCCCTCATATAGACTCATTTTGACGCCCTCAATAGGTATCACATAAAGCCTGATCTGCAGAAAACCACAGTTAAACCTTACCAAATTTAATTACAAAATCCTCATTTCCAGACCACTGAGGAGCAGCGAACAGCATAAAACCTGAAATCTGGTTTTATGCTGTTCGCATAGGTCTCTTCATGGTGTCCTCTATGAGGGAAAGGGTTAACCTCATGAATATTTATGTAGAAATGTATGACTTGACAAAAATTAAATTACTGAACTTAAAATGGTATATGAGGCAATATAAAACCACCCCTGATATGGTGCTACTGAAAGCATTATAATATAATGGATAAAAAAAACAAACAAAAAAAAAGTTAATTTGTGTCATCTGCGGTAAGCAGAAGTAACACATAGAGATCACTTTTCCATCGTCTGTCTGTCCGTCCGTCACACTTCAGCAGGTGACACATGTTACATTCCAGAGAACACTCTTGTTTGTGTATGTAATAATGTATAAATAGATCTTAATTAAGGGGTGCAGAATAGATCTAATCAGATGGTATCATTTTCAATCTTATGTATGTAATTCAATATCTTTTTTTATCCTGATAATTTATTATGAGTAGCACTTCGTTATTGTATCACCTGCTATAAGTAGAGTTAACACATATAGGGATCACTTAAATTCACTTTTATGGTGTCTGTCTGTCTGTCTGTCACACTTTTTCCGTCACGCTTAAGCAGGTGACACAGTCATGTGTTCCAGAGAACATGTACTCTTAATTGTTATATTTTATAGGTAGTAAAATGGAGTTTAAGAACTTTACAAGACCATTCAAGAACACTTCACAAATGTCCCAAAAGATTTATTACATACCTTTCTCGTGTTGTTATTTGCTGTGTGTTTAATATTCATTTTATGTTTTAGAAATTGAAGTTTAATCTGGATATATAGAGCTCTTTAGAGCCTACCTTAAATCAGTTGAATGGGTTTGTTTAATTTCTAAATTTAATGAATTTAAGGGAAGGAAAGTGAATGTAATACATCAGAGAACTTAGATGGCATTTATATACTTAAGTAACCATTTTGAGGAGTAAAATATATAATCATTAATATTGTCAATATAATAAGAACAAAAACATTTAATAAATTAATTAATTATGAATTAAGTGTATCATATTTTTTTCATGTGTATCATTTATTTCTCGCCGGAAATTACTTTTTGACATTTAGATCATTGTCAAAATGAAACTCATTAATTAGTTAACTTTTATCTCTCTTATCTTTTCATTTGTAAATGTATACAAACACTTTCAATACACCTCATTTGTAACTGTCACTTACCCAGGTACGTGGGTACCGTCCCGAAGAGCTGTAAACCCTCTACGCTGGGTCAAAGTCGGCCCTCCTCCGAATTCAACTGTTGTCATGTTTTATAATTTCAAAAATCGTCTGCAAGTAAACGAATTCCACAGAATCCTGCAGCAAGTTTCTTTTCTCTCCCTACACTTACGGTACACGCACTCTACAAATCGATTATTTTGTTTGAGTGATTACGACACGTTCTATGACGTTGTTATAGGCGCTACATACAGTTGCTAAGGTGGTTTTACCTGTGCCAATCAACCATGACCAAATTTACCGCTACCTGTCGGTCAATCAAAGCACCGTTACACTTCGGCACAGACTGAGACACGTTTTATGGTAAAAGTTTTATATCTGTGGTAAACATTCGGTAATCATCGCAAACCAGTCCAGTAATAATAAATACGCATGCGTAATTGTACATCCGGTATGTTAATTAAATGGAAGTTGTTTACATTGGCGATGGCGAGGTTCGCCATGAATCTGGAATCATAATATTGACATGTGCATGAAAGGTTAAAGACACACAAATAAAATGGGAAATACAGCTGTAGTTGCATCAGGCGTTAAAAAGCAAGGGGATTCACAGGCCAAAAAACTTTACAGCCTCGTTGATTTGAAAGGCGGAGGCGAATTGGTGGAATGCATGAAAAGGGCAGGTTGGACGAAAGATTATCGCGAACTGGATGAAAAGATTCTGTCAGAGGTACCAAAATTTCTGTACAATGGAGGAGAAGGAAAGAAGATACCTATTGTCGATCTTGTTATGATGAGAAATAAAGAACGACAGAAGAGTAAAATAAAGATGGGGAAGGAGAAACAACAGAAGGCCAAAGATCTTGCTAAAATTGACATGAATTTGACTGATGCAGAGGGAAATTACCTGCATAATAAGCCAGGTATTATATTTTACAATAATATATATGTTACAACTCAAAGTTTTATACTTAGAATCTTTATTGTACAAGTTCCCCTACCCCACAAACACCCACCCAGACTATCATTCTTTCAAGAGGAGTAATTGATCTCTAAATAATATCTCTTTTACTAATATTACACAACATTTCTTTGGCAAAGTATTGGGGATATTGTAAAAGTGTAAGATATCCCAGACAAGATAAATCCCTGTATGAAACCAATGTCACAATATAATTTCCATTTATTAGACGTATAGAGAGTGACAGCTAGTATATGTTCCAGACAATTGATTCCCTTATGCATTAGTTAAAATAAAAAATAATTATCAAGAACAATTACCTTAGGATCTTCTGTGGACTCTGGCAGTTCTGCAGCTTTATATCCACCTCTATTTTGTCTGCTTCTCGAATTTGATTTTTGTGACTTCCGGTTCTTGTGGTTTTTTGTGATTGGTAATTGTATCTTGATTTTCCCAGAAGTTATCTATTACTTCAAATTGCTGGATGCTCTTAGATTCAATAATCGATTCCGGCAAACTGTCTAAGATGCAAGTTCAGGCAAAATCAAAATCAAATTTAATCACCTCCAGTCCACAACATCATTTATTTTATTTGGTAAGTTGCTAATGCTGCACACTTGGTATTGTGCAAAGCCAACCAATATCTCAGTTTAGAAGAATTAAATAAAAAGTAATCACACTAGTAAAAGCAAGGGTTAAAGTGAATTTTTTAAAATGTTTTTTTCACACAAGCATATCAATCAGATCATGTAACTTAAATAAAGATTACAAAACCTTATATGAATAGTGTAATCTTGGGCCAATTATTAGCTCGGGCCTGGACCAAGTTGACCATTATATAAATTAACCAAGTCTGTCTTAGTCAGACTTGGCTATTAAATGATTGATTACCTGGCGCAATAAGCTATTTTGGATCAAGGCTGTCACTTTCTTAAATGATGCATGACACATCTTGACCTGAGATGAAATCAGCTCATTTTCTACGGTAATTGGCTAATTGGAAAATGTTGTAAGATCAGGATTCCATACAGTTTTACAAAATGAACAAGTATTGTAAGTTTGAATTGATTTTTTATAAGTCAGTTGGAAAACATGTTCTTACAACTTATATGTTTATCCTCCTTGACAGGTCCTGGGTTAGACCAGTACTTTATGCTAGGGAAGGTCATGAAGTAAATTCATTACCGCCATGGGATTATATGTTACCAATGGAACAAGGCGCCATTATAAAACATAATTATGACCTCTATGTGTGGTGATGATGTTTCTCCCTTCCAGGTTTGATTCTTGGTCTTGTATGTGATAAGGTATGGTTGTATCACTGGTTTTCTCCACAACAATAACCACACTACAATCTGGAATCATATGATTTCTATACAAGCATGAGAACTAGAGAACAAGAGATATTTTCCTATTTTTAACTCAGGAAGGTTGACTATACTATCATCTGGAGAAGCACTACTGTACCTGTGCAGGGCATATAGTTTCCTTCATGATACTCTGTTTACTAAATGTGCCTAAGCATTGCGTTATTTCTAGTACCTGTGACTATTAATTAACCCTTTACCATGTGAATTATTCGGGTCTGCAGGGCAAAGGAAATTCCATTGTTTCGTATACTATTTAAAGTTCAGTCAATAAATTTCATCAGTCATTACATAAATTTCTACATTATTAAAATACAGTCAAACCTGTCTTAAGCGGTCAGTAAAGAACAAGAGAAAGTGACGGCTTTACAGAGGTGGCTGCTAAATTAAGGTTTTAATATATAACAAAATGCTAAAGTTTGGTATTAATGTTAAAATTTACTGTTAAATGCAGTTTGACCGCTTAAAACAGGTGGCGCAAATACAGGTTCAACTGCATTCATATTTATGACTTGATGAATAATATTTATTTACTGAAATTTAAATGCTGTATGAAGCAAAGGGGGTTTCTTTGCTGTTCAGACTGTGTAGAACACAAGCTACAATATTGTATAAGAAACAGAGGAGACCCTGATCAGACAGCACTGTCTGATCAGGGTCTCCTCTGTTTTGCCACTGTGTCAAAATGCATCTGTGTGAATTAAGTAAAGGGTCAAGGTTGTATAGTGTTGATATTCCAGATAGAGTAGTGGATAACTCACTGGCCTTTCACAAATACAACCCAGGTTTGATCCTAGGTCTGTCCCATGTTGTATGAGGAATGGTATTGGGGTTTTATATCATCATCAGCATCATCATCATTTAAGGATCCATATGGGACAATAATACTCAACTATGTTTTGTAAAGGAGTGAGTCCATTCATGGAAAATTGGGTCACATCAGTGCATTCCCTTGTGGATATTGATCATGTATGAGTTTTATGTCTTTGTTTATATTTATAAGCACCTGAATGCTTATAAAAAAATATAACCAGTTGAAAGTAAAATTAGCCAAAGAAAGATGAAAAAAGCATAAAAATACCAAAGAAATTTGCATCCCTGGAACTAAGGATTGGTATTCCTAGAAGCCCAAGTCTGACATTTTATTGTGCATAAAAGATGTAAAAATTGCGTCCTGTAAATCCCAGGGGTATGTTGTCGCCATTCAGACATGTGGGACTCCTCACATAGCCACATATAAAAAATCATGTCAACACCATCATATGAATACTTTAACAAAGATGTGCTCTGAGTTTCAATAAAGTATTAACTATATAGTCACAGTCTGTGATAACTCTAGGTTTTTCTAATCATCTTAATGGCACTGGTCCCAGTGGCCTAGTGGTTATAGAGTGTCCAGGGAGGTCTAAGGTTTGATCCCCAGCTGTGCCATGCCATAGTCATAAAAAATTAACTGTTATCGCTCCCTTGTTTGGCGCTCAGCATAATTATAAGGGTAGTTCCAGGACAAGTTGGCCCTGTGTCAGATAGTGTGTGGTATCATTACACATGTAGCATTATATCTGTCTCAAGTAGACATGATATGTCTCCAAATGACTGAAATAGTCTGTTGGTTGGACTTTAAACCCAAGAAACAAACAGATCTTATGGCCTGAATGTTTCACAGCCAATATCTGTTTCTCCAGTTTAAACTAACAAGTTCAATATTCAGACGCTGGACTGGATCAGTTAATGAGCCTTCCCGCTTGTATTTAATAGTGAAATCAATGCTTTGACAATAGTGCTTAATAATAGCAAATCAACAGATTGATTGGGCTGTTCAATAAATGTGATATACATATTCCTAGGCTCTAGACTGAGGGTCAGTCTTGCTGAAAGTATTTTTTCGCAGTTACTAGTATATGTCCTGGTGGGTGCTACATAGGAATCAAGTGCAGTGTCCTAGGGAGCCATGAAATATATGTGTTGTGCTGTTCTATCAAGTCGGTCAATATCTAGAAAAGTAAACTAGCAGTAAAACTTTCACCAGTAAAAGTCAAGCATCTCTTTTCCTTTCTTTTAAGTTTATTCAAGAGTTATGGCCCCTTTTGACATTGGAAATATGGGTCTTTGACTATGTTGAATCAAGACTGCACAGCAGGGGAGATAACCACTTATATTGATCGCTGTAGTTCATATTTTTGCAGAAATTAAAACTCTGGCTGGTAGAGACCTGTGTGTACTTTGTTCTTTTGACATTCAGGGTTCTCATTATCTCCTAATTTGCAGTCCTTAACTCCAGTTTCAGGAAAAGGACTTTAATCTCATTTCCTGAAAAGCCTCTATATAAATATATAAGAAGACTCCCATTTCTTTGGCAAATCCTTGTAAAATACTCCAGTTTTCAGGGGTCCATTTCACTAATCAAATTTGATCTTAGTTATAAGTCTGTTGTTCTACATAGTTTCTACTAAGCAATGTATACATCTTATTTTCACATTAAAACATGGAGAAAGTTGACCCTTTTCATTGTATTATATACAAACACAACACTGTTTGTAAAAAAAAATCACAGGAAAATAATATCTTACATCTGTGATTTTACGTTAACAGAGATATTTTTTTTCGTATGAAGTTTAGTGAATCGGACCCCAGAATCCTGTAAGGACCATGACAATTATTACAAGTACAGTATGCCTATGGTAAAGATAGGTAGGTTTGAAATAAAGACAGCACATGGGTTATTCACCCTGTGGCACCTGGGCTGGCTAATCTGAAAGGATTTTCTTCATGATATATTGGAATATTGAATATGGACCACATTAATGTCAATATGTTTTATGTCCTAACTGGCTAATATTTTGAAGTCACTATAGCTGTAGGTCATGCCAAAAAGCATACTGAACAAGATATTGAAGGGTGCAGTACAGTTCTATATACAGCTGTATCGCAGTATTTCAACTCACAGAACATTAAATTGTTCACTGATGATTGGTAGAAATTAAAAAAAAAATTCTACTTTCCCTTGTAATATGTTGGTGTAGTCTTTGTTTCCTGACAAATAAACTTGTCAAATGATATAGGTCACATTAATACATGGGAAAACAATATTTTCGTAAATGCAGCTTTGGTGAAATCAGTAAAACATAGAATGATAACAGTATCCCTGAAGCAGGAGCTTGTGGTACTATGTGACACGTTCAGCAAATTGGTGTCTTTACCAGTTCAGCCTACAGAGTGAGGCATGTGCAAGAGTGAATGTGATCAACCAAGTGACAGCAAATGAAAATAGAAGTTTTATAACTTAAATATTATGACAAAGTTTCAATACTGTCTGTCATTTTTTTATAATCACGGATGGTTTCAGTGGGTGATCATACATTTGTAGATGGGTATTGATAGATGTAAAATACACATATTAAGTTGGGACTCAAATCTTTAGGCATGCAACGATCATCTGTGAAAGAGCTGCTTTAAAGTAATTTATAGTAGGAACCAAGGCCAGACTGCACAATGAAGAAGATCTTTATTGATTGAGCACTTCCGATTGGCCCATTCTGTTATGTATCCTTTTGTCATTGAAATGCAATGTACTGCCTTGCATTTTGATATAAGATGCAAAGGGCACCCCGGTGAGTGATTGATCTTATTTGAATATCACTTTTTGTAGAAAAAGTCTAACATTAATTAGATGACAAAAACAGATGACCAATTGATAGAGCTTTAATGCTCACTATGTAAAAAAGAATGCAGAGTAATTAATACAAATACAGGGTTTTCCTTAAGAGGAGGCTGGCAGCAGATTTTACCACCTTAAACTTCCTCGCCAGCTCAAATTTGTCAAATTGTAAATAAAATGGGAATAATTAAGAGAAAATGAAAAAAAGAAAACAACAACAAAAAAACATAGGACTCCCAGATCCCCCATGCCTCCTTCACTTAAAAAATAGCCTTCTACTCTGATTACCCTAGCTGTATTTCTTTTTCCCTTCAACAAAATGCAGTAGCAGAACTGAAAATATACATTTTCTATTGTTTGATAATGCACCTTTCCTGTGAAAAGTTAAGTCCATTTTTCCCATTCATAGCTTTGGCACACAAATAGCACCACAAACAAAACCATGTGTTCTTTTGTGTAAACCAGGTCAGCCATTGACTACCTACCAGTATCATCCCAGTGTAGCTATTAGAGAGCAAGTTACATAAATATGAATACATCTGTATAAACTTCCATTTTATGAAAACAAAACTTTATTGACATTTTGCCATTTTCCATATTTAGATCGTAAGTACCGAGAAGTGTGTTGGAAGATTGACGAGTGCGGGACAGTTGGGGAGCAGATCCTTCACCTGTGTCTTCTCAACTCCTCCATGATCCACGCGAACCTGGCCAAGCGACTCCTGCATCACTTCCCAAAACTCATCAATGACATCTATCTCTCTGAGGAATACTATGGTAACCTCTTGAATTATCGTAGCAAGATAACACCTAATCTGTATGTGGATACCTTAATATGTTCACATATTAGTCATAATGTGATTTAGATTTGCACACCAAGATGCAGTGTGGATCCATAATAACACTGTATCAGGAGTCTATATTTAAAGACAGTGCAGCACCATTATAATGCTCTATTCAGGGTATAAGTCTAGATACAGGGAACCTTTAACACTATTCTAGATACAATGCTTATTCAGCTCCATTATAACACTATATTTCGGGTACAAGTCTAGATACAGGGCAGCTCCTTTATACATATAATGTTATATTTGGGTACAAGTCTAGATACAACGCAGCCCCTTTATAATGTTATATTTAGGTACATGTCTAGATACAGTGCAGCTCCATTATAA
Source organism: Solen grandis (assembly GCA_021229015.1). Classification (NCBI taxonomy): domain Eukaryota; kingdom Metazoa; phylum Mollusca; class Bivalvia; order Adapedonta; family Solenidae; genus Solen; species Solen grandis. The sequence goes on along the minus strand of CM037791.1, from coordinate 55,728,487 downwards.
CATTATATAGGGTGCAATTGTAGATACAGTGCAGCTCCATTATATAGGGTGCAATTGTAGATACAGTGCAGCTCCATTATAACATTATATAGGGTGCAATTGTAGATACAGTGCAGCTCCATTATATAGGGTGCAATTGTAGATACAGTGCAGCTCCATTATATAGGGTGTAATTGTAGATACAGTGCAGCTCCATTATATAGGGTGCAATTGTAGATACAGTGCAGCTCCATTATATAGGGTGTAATTGTAGATACAGTGCAGCTCCATTATATAGGGTGCAATTGTAGATACAGTGCAGCTCCATTATATAGGGTGCAATTGTAGATACAGTGCAGCTCCATTATATAGGGTGCAATTGTAGATACAGTGCAGCTCCATTATATAGGGTGCAATTGTAGATACAGTGCAGCTCCATTATTTAGGGTGCAATTGTAGATACAGTGCAGCTCCATTATATAGGGTGCAATTGTAGATACAGTGCAGCTCCATTATATAGGGTGCAATTGTAGATACAGTGCAGCTCCATTATATAGGGTGCAATTGTAGATACAGTGCAGCTCCATTATATAGGGTGCAATTGTAGATACAGTGCAGCTCCATTATTTAGGGTGCAATTGTAGATACAGTGCAGCTCCATTATATAATTGTAGATACAGTGCAGCTCCATTATATAGGGTGCAATTGTAGATACAGTGCAGCTCCATTATATAGGGTGTAATTGTAGATACAGTGCAGCTCCATTAAAAGGCTATATTTGGGAACATTATGTAATACTATTAATATTAATCTCAGAAGAAAGATTTGAAGGCCCAATGGTGGACAGTGATATATTGTCTTTATCATGGAGCATGTTGTAATGGACAAACACTGTAATAATATAATGTGTTTATTAACCAGGTTTTAAAATCCTGGTTATAAGAATGGGGTACATGGTCATGTAGATAGGCATCAAACATGTTGTTTCTGTCTCATCTCTCCTGATAGAATTGATGATTACATTTTTCATACGTGCTAGGTAGAGACCCAATGGGAATAGAAAGATTTAGATTGAGTTTCATGTTGGTAGGGTCAAAGTCACTGTTACTGAAAATTTCTTTTCCATCAAAGAACATCATTTAGGAGTGAGGTATGATGGTCAGATTTAGTAGACTGAACCTTATGGGAGGAGGAAGATTGGGTTTGATTTTCTGGTCAATAGGGTCAAGGTAAAAGATCACTAATACTAAAATAGTTTTTGCTTCCATCAAGTTACTTCCTTTGTCAAAGAACATAACTATTAACAAACCCTTATAAAATTACAGTGCATGACTTAATACAGTATATTTTTTAACTTAGTAAATGTATTAATGAAACTTATGCAGGTGAAAATGCGCTGCACATGGCCATTGTGATCGAGGATCCTTCCATGGTTAAGTACTTGCTGGACAAGGGTGCGGACTACCATGAACGTTGCTATGGCAACTTCTTCTGTCCTGACGACCAGAAGGATTCTCGCGTGGACAGTCTGGAGCATGAGTGGGTCGATGTGTGTGAGAAAACCAACTATGAAGGGTAGGTTGCTATGGAAACACAGTTTTTCCTTATTCATACTGACAATGGGCATGGCACGCTGTTGGGCACCTAATACGCCAGGGAAAGTGGCACATTATTTTCAAATTTTGCTCCTTTCCTTGGGATTTGAGTTTTAGTTTTGTTAATTACATAAGCTGATTGTTACTTTTTCAAGTATGAAACCTTTACTTATTAGGTTTTCGCACCTCGCAGTGCGAAAACCTATTGTTCTTCTTCTGTTTTATTTTTTTTTATTATTTTTCTAACCCTTTTTTGTTAACGGCAAATCTCCGTGATCAGAAAAGCCACATTTATGAAATTTTAATCAGTTTTTACCACGTATTTGAAGATGATCCTAACGTTGAGAAAATTTTCATTTATGTCTTACTTTTCCCACTAGGGGGCGTTTTGTATGAAATTTATTAATGGCTAATAACTCAGTTATTTGAGGTCTGATTCAAATGCGGTTTTTCGCATTGTGTTCCTTGTTGATAGCCTCATAAAATATGATAGGTTTCGAGGTAGTGTCGCTGAAAGTTTTTGAGCTACAGAAGGTTGAATGTTCGAACCTCGCAAAAATCTGTGCAAATGAGGGTAGGTCTACAAAAAACCTATCCATTATTGTTAGAGATCAGATAGAAGTGTTCTGTTTGCTGCAAATGATTTGCAAGACATATACGCACAAATATATGGGGTGGCGAATTTAAGAAATGCAGGGTTTGTCCTCTGGATACGGTCAAACTTCACTAAAATTTAGGAAAAATTAAAATTTCAAAAACATGTTTTTTGTCACTCCTGACTTTATTTTTTGTTCATTCTTCATGAAATTTTCACAAGTTATGTATTGTTATGTCGGAAAGGGCGTCACGATTAAAAAGTTAAAAAATAAATGAAAAGGTCAAGGTCATATTACGATTATTGTGTTTTTATTCGGCCCCACATAGCTCCAAAACTAAAAATATTTCATTAAGAGTATATCGACAAAAGTTTTAGTTCCTCAAGAGCCCTTTCCATTGATGGTTAGTTTTTGAAGATCGGACTTGATTTGGTCATTTTACGGCAGTCCAAAGTTTGATCCTTTTTTGGAATAATTGTAAATCAGGTTTTATGCTTCAAATTCTGATACATAAGAATAAAAAGTTCGACTTGTGCGACTAGTAAACTTGATTGAACTATTTGCTGCTTTGCTATTTACCTAACAGTAAAATCAATTTTCTTTCTCATTTTGCCGCTAGGGGGCGCTTTTCTTGAAATCATTCTTTTGCTTATAACTCAAAAAGTTGAAGTCCGATTCGAATGCGTTTTTTTTTGCATTTTGTTCCCTGTTGATAGCCTCATAACATATGATAGGATTCGAGGGTCCGTGTGGCTGAAAGCTTTTGAGCTACGGAAGGTTGAATGTTCGAACCTTGCAAAAAAAACAACCAGAAACAAAACAAAACTGTGCAAATGAGGGTAGGTCTACGAAAAACCTATCCGTTTTTGTTAGAGATCAGATAGAAGAATTCTGTCTCCGGCATACCATTTGAAAGACATATACACACAAAATATATGGGGTGGCGAATTAAGGAAATGCGTTGTTTGTCCTCTAGAAACGGTCAAACTTCACTAAATTTTAGGAAAAATTAAAATTTCAAAAACATGTTTTTTGTCGCTCCTGACTTTATTTTCTGTTCATTCTTCATGAAATTTTCACAAGTTATGTATTGTTATGTTTGAAAGGGCCTCACAATTCAAAAAATAAAAAAGAACTGAAAAGGTCAAGGTCATATTACGATTATTGTGTTTTTATTCGGCCACAAATAGCTCCAATTTTTTTTGAAGATCGGACTTGATTTGGTCATTATACGGCAGTCCAAAGTTTGATCCTTTTTGGAATAATTGTAAATCAGGTTTTATGCTTCAAATTCTGATACGTAAGAATAAAAAGTTTGACTTGTGCGACTAGTATACTTTATTGAACTATTTGCTGCTTTGCTAGGTACCTAACAGTAAAATTTTAATCAATTTTCTTTCTCATTTTGCCGCTAGGGGGCGCTTTTCTTGAAATCATTCTTTTGCTTATAACTCAAAAAGTTGAAGTCCGATTCGAATGCGTTTTTTTTTGCATTCTGTTCCCTGTTGATAGCCTCATAACATATGATAGGATTCGAGGGTCCGTATGGCTGAAAGCTTTTGAGCTGGGAAGGTTTAATTTTCGAACCCGCAAAAAAAAAAAAAAAAAAAAAAAAAACTGTGCAAATGAGGGTAGGTCTACGAAAAACCTATCAGTTTTTGTTAGAGATCAGATAGAAGAATTCCGTCTCCGGCATACCATTTGAAAGACGTATACACACAAAATATATGGGGTGACGATTTTAAGGAAATGCGTGGTTTGTCCACTAGAAACGGTCAAACTTCACTTAAATTTAGGAAAAATTAAAATTCCAAAAACATGTTTTTAGTCGCTCCTGACTTTATTTTTTGTTTATTTGTCATGAAATTTTCACACGTTATGTTTTGGTAAGTTTGAAAGGGCCTCACAATTAAAAAGTTTAAAAAAACATTGAAAAGGTCAATGTCATATTACGATAATTGTGTTTTTATTCGGCTACAAAGTGCTCCAAATCTAAAAATATTTCATTGAGAGTATATGAACAAAGGTTTTAGTTCTTGAGGAGCTCTTTCCAGTGATGTTTAGTTTTTGAAGATCGGACTTGATTTGTTCATTTTACGGCAGTCCAAAGTTTGATCCTTTTTTGGAATAATTGTTAATCAGTTTTTATGCTTCAAATTGTGATATATAAGAAAAAGAATGTTCAACTAGTGCGACTTATATACTTGTTTGAACGATTTGCTGTTTTTGCAATTTTGTTTCTAATTTTGCCGCTAGAGGGCGTTTTGCTTAAAATCACTCTTTTGATTTAATAACTCAAAATGTTAAAGTCTGATTGAAATGCGGTTTTCAGCATTTTGTTCCTTGTTGACAGCACCACAGAATGAGATGGATTTCAAGGGACAGGGTATGGGAAAATATTTGCGCTAGAAGAGTTTGAATGTTCTAACATTGCAAAAAAAAAAACTGTGTAAATGAGAGTAGGTCTACAAAAAAACCTTTTCGTTCTGTTTCATATTGAAAATTGTGGCTGAGTTGAAATAAAGTGTTCAAGTTGATTAGGTTAAAAGCGAAAACCGAGATACTGCTTGCGGTTCTAGTATTTATATTGTTTTCAATTTTTTAAGTTTTTGATGTGACTTAATAGAATTCCTTCAAGGCCAGAGTACGACTTATGATTTGTAAAGTCAGAATTTGACTTTACTCATATTTAGATATTTTGAAATTCATAAGACATAAGCATAATAGAGTTATGGCCCCTTACTTAGTGAAAATGGCACAGAATACGGGCAACCTGTGTCCACTGGAAACATTTCTTTTTTAAAAGACACATTTGAAAATATGTAACATATACATTTTAGACATAATTTTGAAGCACAAGATTTTATCACAATTTAAAACAAAAGTTTTGTTCTGAGTTTGATCTGCATTTTCTTTTAATATGGAATACAGTAATAAATTGTCTTACTAAAACAAAAACAACAGTATTCATTTATGTGTCATCTGCTGTAAGCAGAGGTGACACATAGGAATCACCTTTCTGTTGTCCGTCTGTCCATCTGTCTGTTCGTCACACTTTTTTCGTCATGCTTCAGCAGGTGATACAAGTGTTCCAGAGAACATTCTTGTATTATTGACTTGGATATTTTCCCATTATATCTTAGGGTAGAGTTGCAATATAGCAAGGTCATTATAGCGTTTAATTGAATATACATTTCACACTGCAGACATGTGTATTTTGGAGAGTACCCACTCAGTTTTGCTGCATGTCTCGGTCAAGAAGAATGTGTACGTCTGCTGATTGCTAAGGGTGCAGATCCAAATCTCCAGGATAGCAATGGTAACACTGTCCTACACATGCTGGTCATACTGGATAAAAAGGTAACATGTCAACTGGTCCTGTATATTTCCTTGTTATACACTGGTCTGGGAGAAAATTAGCAGGGACTTCAGGTAAAGTTCCTGTAATGGTTTCGCTAAGTCTTGGACCACTTAACCTCTACCAAGATAACCAAGGTACCCTAATAAAACATTACGAACCTTGGTTATCTCTGTGAAAGGCCATGAGGTCAGAAATGTAGCGGAACCATTACAGGGACTTAATTACCATAATCAGTTAACCCTTTACCTCATATAGACTTGTTTTGACGCATTGGCAAATAGAGCAGACCCAGATCACTCAGCTTCATTCAGTAGCTGTCTGAATAGGGTCTTTTTATGCTCACAGATTCAACACAGTTTGCACAGCAAAGAAAATTCAGTTTTTTCAGACATGTATATCATTTATATTTCAGTAAATTAATATTCACCAAGTCATAGATTTGTACATGAATATTCATGAGGTAAAGGGTGAATAAACCATTCAGAGCCGGATCTTGAAGTTGTATTTGGATCATTTGGTTATACTCAGTCATATATTCTAACAATGTTCTTTGGGGTGAGGAGGGATCCATTGTTAGTCTCGGCATTTTATAGCATTATGAATATATGTGTCTGTGATATAGACAGGAACATTCAAACATTTTTAACTAGATGAGGTACGTACCTGCCAGTGGCGTAGTTGGGCATAGATTGATGATTTTCCTAGAATGTATGTAGGTGCTTTTTATGTCATACAGTGGTGCTAACGTATCAGTTGTCAAAAAATACGATTGGAATACGATAGAAATACGGACGATATACGATCTGCGATATGTGATGTGCGATAGCAGGTCTGATTTACCTTTACGATTCGTTATGATGCGATGCGATGCGTTTATAATCTGATACCATACGATATACGATTTACGATCTGCTATATACGTTATGCGATATACGATACAGGATAAGCACGGTATAAATGGCATTTTTTACAACTGTATACAAACTAGATTTTACAATAAGTTCAAAAGTATGAAATATCAACCAAGCTTTTAACAATATTTATCACAAGCCGTGTTTTCATCTGAAATAAACAGCGGAAATAAACAAAACGGGAAACAGGAAATGGGGACAAACTAAATTGCGGTTCCTCTAGAAATGTTACGGACTCTGTTGTCTCCGTCAATAACAACCTAAGCACGTGTAATGAAAAACTGATTTTTTTCCTAATGAGGACTCATAAAAAATGTATTAATTATGCTTTGTTATTATGTGTTTTGATATTAATCACATTAAAAAAAAACCCAAATGATACCAGTAATCATCTAATTTCTAGTACGCTGTCATTTGTGCTAATTAAAACAATATCTTCGGGCATTTTTCAAACTTTGCATTTAACCCATCAAAAATAAATGTATATATAATTTATTGGATGTATCAAATATCAAAAGAACGCGAGTGAGTGTGGGAGAATAGCACCGTATTTATTTTCTGATTAGAATATTCGTATATATTACAAGTAGGTAACTGTCATAGGTATAGATTTAATATAAATATGTTTTCACATACTTTAACCAGAAGCTCGGAAAATCCGCTATTGTTTTAAAAAGCCCTAAGCCCGAAGAATTGTTGTTGGAAATTGACCTTGGTAATTAAACAATTAAATACATTTACATTAACATTTACATTAACATGGGTCGAAAAGCTATCTTTGTCGAAAAGATGCCATGAGTGAAGAGGCCGCCGTTTAACCGGGTATTCGTGAGAAATGTCATACGCCGCCATGCGTATACAGTTTAATATGATTTGTTTCGTTAATCGAGTACAAGAATAAAATAGTTGCCAAATCGGTTATATCTCATTTTGACTACACCCAGTTCATCTACTGTATAAAGTTATTTCACACCTTTCCAGACATGTTTCCAGATTGTCTAACATATGCATTACTACATGTAAAGGATATATAACTAATTGTCTCTTATTAAGAAGGGCAATATGAATATCATCATGTGTTGGGCTTTCAATATTTTGTAATTGTATCCATGTTTTTGACCAAGTATTATTGTAAAATTATTTAAATGTAAAGTATTTAATATTTTATTAAATATTTATGATATAACATTATTATAGTGTGCATATGTATCATCCCCGCACTAATTCACTGTGTCTTCCGCATAAATATGCATTCATCTCTCCTCCTCCTCTCTCTCTCTCTCTCTCTCTCTCTCTATCTCTCTCTCTCTCTCTCTCTCTCATCCTATATTTTGAGCTAATGGTCATAAATGTTATCATGTATGTGGTTTCGAGACACATTTTAATTTGCAGAGATTTTGATTTGTAGACACAATGGGTTTCAATCGGAAGAACAAATTAAAAAAAAAGTCTATTTAAAATCTGTGTGTTTTACTCGCCATTTTAACAATCAAAATATTTTAAAGAATACCATATGATTCGCTCATTTGTGATATAAAAATAAGTCCATAAGTCACACACGTGTGTGTCCGCACACTCCCTTACAAATGTATTTTTGATACATGTATCATCATTTTCATCATCATCATCGTGTACATTTAAGATTTTTTTTCTCTCTTCAAAATATATTCTGTGCCTCATACCTAGATTGGAAACATTATTATTATTATTATTCTATGAATATTGGTGTGTTTAAAATAGAATTTCAAATTATTGCTAAAAATTGTAATCTTTTAGTACCGGAAATAACATTCACTCTGTGTACATGTCAAAAGTCTTCTCCTCTGCGGGTGGAGTATACCGGCAGCGGCGAGACATAAAGGTGACATATCCGGTCAAAATAAACACATGCTGTGCCTGCTGATAAGAACTTATGGCACGCCTCCGGTATTGCGAAACACACTTTTTTTACTTAATTATACATAAAAGATTAGGGATATGCAAGAAAATGTTCTAACCTATTTATCTCTAGCAAACTGTAATAATATGGAAATGAGATCTTTAGCGAACTGTAGTAATATGGAAACAAGATCATTTTCTTTTAACTATTATAATGTCAGTGAACTCTGTGTTATCACGGAATAAAATACATCAGTTATTTTATAACAAATCTTCCATTCCCATGTAGGTTTTATGTTTATTTTTCTATTGTTATGGCTTGCAATAATTCCTGGTTTATCATATTAAATATTAAGACATAGCAGTGAAGCATATCACGAAAATGTGGTCCCATTTTATCATTGTTTTTTTTTTCCATATGAAAGAGACAGTTGTTGGATACAATTAAGTTCGGGTGTGATACCCATGCTAATTTCGCAACAAAAAAAAAAATGCTCTTCGAAATATACGTGTCCGAGGTTTAGCACCGATATACTGTAAACATGTTCCTGTGTAGAACTAGTACTTAGAGCTACGTGTTCTCAACGTAATACCGATGCATCTTGTACACATCATATACGTATTAGGATTTACGCGATCATCGGAAAAAATGCTCTGGTTTGGATTTTCAGTCTCCACCTACCTGAATTTTGATTATCTCCGTACTGATGAAAAGGGGGGAAAAAAGAAACATAATTTGCACTCATTCATCAATTTTTTTGGAAGTGTGTGCGCGCGCGTGTGCGTAATGAAAGAGAGATAGAGAAACCTAAATAAAATAGGAAATAATTAAATAAATAAACTATATTCGTAAATTACAATTATCTTTTGTTCACGAATTCATTAAATAATAAAGAAAAATGGGCATTCGAGTAAATACAGCAGTAAAAAATGTCCCGGGAAATAAATAATTACACGAAAGCAACATTTCGGACGATCTTGCATAAGTAGGTAAGTTTTAATTTGTTAGTTTTTAGACAGGTTAATAAAGCAAACATTGATCAAACATATCGATTACACATATTTTAAAAATTATTCCACTTTAATACTGATATAGTCACGAGGCTATATTAAAGGTATTTACGTCTCTGATATAGTACTTTTCACACGTGCATCAAATTATATAACATCGCATGGCGTCTGCTCCTGAAAGTCACGTAGGCCATAACATATGTATAAAATAATAAAGTAAAGAAATATAACTATTGCAATTGGTAAAATATGAAAAAAAAATGTACTGCATAATGTGATTTAATGATCCACCATTAATAAACTTAAGCAAATATTAAATTTAAAGACACGAACATTAATTATTTCTGAAATATCGATGGTGTCCCGTAACTTAAACTGTCCTAAACCACTGGGTGGTTCAATATGATATACGTTATGCGATTTACG
>CM037791.1:55697746-55718630 GCA_021229015.1 Solen grandis | reverse complement strand
AGAGAAACTTTCTCAGTCTATCCATCTGTCCCCACTGTGTATATTACAACCTGGATGTGTATCTGTTTTCGTTTGCAAGAGAAAATAATTGTACATAGAAATAGGCTTCATTATTTGCTTTCTCCAACTGCTATATAAACGTAAACGAAAGTTAAACTATCCCCATTTTCATTTAGTCCGCATGAAGTCCAAAATGTCTGGATTAGAGAAGAGTATCATTCCTTGGCAGTTTTGTAATGTAAATATACTACTTCTACAAAAACATTAAATGTGTTAAGTGTACATTTTCTTAAAAGTACAATCAGAATAGGCCTCTACAATCAATTTCAGCTTAATTAAAATGTGTTTTCTGGAATATTATTTTACAAATGTATATACTTGAGTGAAAACAAGAAAACAAATATTAAATTGATTATAATGAAATTAAAGATGTACGCATGAACAAGTGAATGTGGGTAACTAGATCAGTGGTATGTGTACATGAATGTTAAAAAGAAAATGGGTAAACGTCTGGGAGCAATCATTTACTATTCTCATAAAAAGGGACACGGTTTGCATAATTATAAATAGATAATACACTGGAAATTAAAACAGATTGATAAGGATAAACCGAAAGGCGTTGTAAGGGTTTCCTTCCAATGACATCCTAGAGTTATTTTTACTAACGACTTTTATTAGTCAACGTCAAATGGAAACGACATAAATAAATCACAAACAATAAACCAGTACATGTGTGTTGCGGAGAACAGCTGATTGCTGATTCATGTGACTGTTGCTTTGCACTACAAAACTCCTCTTTAAGCATCTCTAAAGCAGCAACATTACCATAGATGGCTGCCAGTTCAACAATAATATCAGAAATTGAAGCCACATTCCCCTAAATGCAAAAGAACAGTGCGGATTTTCCCCTTCAAACTAGTCCGAATGGCCTCCAATAAAATGTGATTCGGGTATAAGCCACCACGTAAAAGACAATTAAGGTCATATTTCCAGACTTCGAATTCACATTCTCCAGGCTTACCTTCCCCTGTAAACTGCGGTAATTTAGGAATACGTGCATGGGTTGCAGTAAAAGAGTATTCAAACTGAGATGTATATGCTGCAGGGAGAAAGGAAGGGGCGGTCTTGGTGGAGGAACATGTTCTGTATTAGGAACCAAATTCTGTCTCTCATACTCCCTAACAGGTGTAGGAGTGTCATGTGCAAAACGCCTAGCACCATTGTTTGACATGGGGGTACTTGTAGGGTATGGGATCACACTATACCTACCAGATCTCTGTACTTGTTCTACAAAGTACTGCAATTCTGCTTCAAGGGTAGCATGGAGTTCAGCAGTTGTATCTGCCTGAGCCATATTTACTCAAAGTGACATGAACACACACTCAAAGTAATTCAAGAGTGAAATTCAAAACAAAATCAGAATGTATTATTAAAACATGAACCTGGCAAACATGGTACTCCATACACACAATACATTCATTTGATTAAAATGTGCTAAGCGTTTAAAAGAATAAGCACCTATGGAAACAGACACAAATGTAAAGTTAAAGGGAGCACCACCTTATCACTTCAAACTTATAAAGCAAATTCCCAACCTTACTCAATTGAAATAAAGGTCACACAATCTGTACTTATTTACACTATCTGAAATCAGTCACTGAATGTTGAATAAGTAAATAGTAGCTTCTTCAAAATGTAAACTGTTTCTGGTAAACAGATCTAAGACTGGACAATGACTTGTGTGACTATTATGAAATGATCTATATGTTTAAATTTATATGTAATAAAGTTCACCAAAGTATATCACCACCTCAGTGATGCTACTTTGATAATACAACTTTCTTGGCACAATACAAGAATTCAGATAAATACCAAATTATGTGAGTGCAAATATACACTTCTTTATTATTCAGCAGAAAAACTTCAAATTTAGAACACTTTCAAACTGTCGCTTGGATTAATGAACTAAGTTTCAACCTCAAATCCTATTTGGCAAAATCAATACACTATTTTCAGTATAATTATTTCACACACAAGATATTTCGGGTGAGAAGAACAGTTTAACTGTTAAATTCAGCAGATAATACCTCTAAAAATTCTAAAGATAAAACCAAAATCACTGACCATCATTTTTTTTGTGTCCAATCCACAGCTTCTGTATTTTAGTACCAACAAACAGCTATTTCTGAATAAAATGTTATAAACTGGTAATGTTATTTAGCAATGTTGGATTACTGGTAACTGTGTATCTGGAAATACTTCACTATGCAGTGTTGCAATATGAAACACAAACTATCTTATAATAAATATGATATGAAAATGTTTACATGTATCACATTGCACATTAAAATGACTGTACATCTTTGGAACTACCTCTTCTCTATCAATGACTTTTATAATTCTATGGATAATACTATATATGTGGCTTTGAAATGCTGAATGTGAAATGGTTAGTTATGGTTAGTGAAATGCTCACCAAAAAGAAGTGCAACCAAACCCTCTACATCTTAGTCGTGAATGTGATAGCTCTCACACTACAATACTGGCACACCTGACCCGTACGAAAATTCCAACCGTAAAATAGCAGGAAAATAGACGGAAATTAGACGTAAAGTGACTTTTACGTACGTAAAACAGATATAATTTGTTCAGAACCGGAAAAAATAGAAAATTACGCACGTAAATGTTAACTTTTTACGCCCGTAATATTTTTACGCCCGTAAATTTTAACTTAGACATTTTTCATGTTTAAAAATGTGTCTCGAAAAGCATAAGTCCAATTTTACGTACGTAAAATGCAAGTTACAGCCGTTAAAATGGACTTAAACTTTTTAAACAAAAATCTACGATCTATTTTACAACTGTTAAATGAATATATTATGAAAAGAAACTGATATATTTTCAAAGAATTGTTTTAGTCAACTCTCTGAACATTTCAAATGTGCGCAAATAAAAAATAGAGCTATAAACGGAAAACAGTCAGTACTAAATCTTTTTATAAAATATCAACTTAAATTTAGTGTTAATCCTTTTATGAACAATTTTAATATAAATCAGTTATGAATGATTTTTTTTTCAATTTAACCAACAACAGCAAAACAATATCTGAGCAATATTCAAGCAGCTGTTAAAGTATAATAATGTTATGTATACGTAACTTGAATTTATCAAAGTACAAGAGTAAGATGATTTCATTTCAAAAATATATTTTATGCAATTATATATATAGATATTAAACAATTTGGATGACTCTTAAACAAGCAAATTTGTTTCCATGCTAGTATCAACATCAGGGTGAACATTTAGAAAAGGTTAGTTTTTATTAAGCCTTCAAGACTGGTCAGACCTGATAACATCTCTGAACGGCTGACCTGGATATTGAAAAGCCACCCCTGGCTTAATGGGGCATCAAGAGGTTAACTGCAGGCAGTTTTCTGCTAGAATTCTTTGTTATGTGCCAAGGATTTCCCTAACAGGCCCCATTTCAGTCACAGCAGTGTTGGAACTCCCAGTTTTCAAATTCAGAGATAGTAAAAAGGTTCTGGTCATCACTCTTTTACAAAAATATAGAACCATGTTTGTCTGTGTTTATTCCAAAAGGATGCTACTTTGACAGTTGTTAAAGAAAGATGGACTTATCAATTTAAACAAAATTTGAAAAGTGACATCTAGATGAAATGCCATGGAGATCGAGTTACATGGGGAAAAAGGGAAACATTTGCCAGAAGTATTGTTCAAACTGGAGGTAAGTTTGCTTGCTTAATGTAATCTTTTGCGTGTGCCCATTAAGTTTTAAAACTGGGGGTAGAATTGTTGTTTTTCCTTACCCTTTACTCCATATTGTATCATTTTGACACACTGGAAAACAGGGCAGGTCCAGATCAGACAGCTCCAGAACTAAATGCATGGTATAGAACTGCAGTGCACAAGAACCATAACTCTAATTATCTAATTCTTGAATTGTCTGCTTTTAGATGATTTTTTTTAAAATGTCCATAGCATAACATCAACACTATCGCATGGATTCACTCAAAACTCTATGGATCATGGCTCCTTATGAGGTATAGAAGTGTAGTGTACAAAAACCATAAAACACTTCTCATCTATCTTATAGTTCTTGAATTATCCACTCAGCAGATTTTTTTAAATGTCTGGAGCATATATAAATTTCAATATTATAAGATGGATGTACTACACTCATGGAACATGGATATTTTTGATAAAAAAAAAAAAAAAAATTCTTTAGCCTTTAATTGTAGTAGCTCACGACACAATGCATATATAAGAGATCGCTCACCATATTATTAAATGAAATATTTCATTATCCCTTTGTCAGCAAGCTTTGCTTTACCAACAATACCAGGAGTGTAGTACTGGTCCTTCCCAAGAATTAAAAGGAAAATTCCCCTCTGGTATGACTGAAAAATTGATTCAGCCAAACAAACTTTCTTAAATATTTAGAGTTTTTTTTAATGATGCATTATTAAAGTGAATACTATTTTTCTTACAGATTATGTAGTGACCTGGTACAAAGCTGAGGGAAAGAAGCTGCCTGACAGGTGTTGGAATTAAATACTGCTATAGATCACAGAGAGAGTCACAGTCTTACACAATGAAACAGTGATCTGATTTAAAATTGAATGACACTTAATTATTGGATGCATTTCTTTTATGTTTCACAGTTATTATTAAATGTTTAAATATATATATTTTGTCAAAATACTCAATGCACCCAGGTAATTATTCCTAGGCATATTTATTAACTTCTACTTTTACAGGTGTATACTGGCCCACAATGTTTTACGTACGTAAATTATTTTAGTTTTACGTACGTAATTTTTTACTTTTACGTACGTAAGTTATTTTACTTTTTTACGACGTATTCCGTCTACTTTACGGCCGGTTCCGGCCGTAAAACCATTTTACTGTTGTAAATTCCACTGTAAGTTGTAAGTCCACAAAGCCTAAATTCGTTTTTACGTGCGTAAATTTTGACAAATTTCCGTCTACTTTACGGTTGTAAAATTTCGTACAGGGAAATTTATATTTATAGAATTAATGTCAAAATTACAATACAAGTGATCTATATGATACATCTTCTTCTTCTTCTTCTTCCGTTTACTGTCCACATTTAACATATTGAATGTACTGGCAAGAACGCACATGGTTAAAAACAGGGTAAAAACAATGATTAGTGATTTAGTATGTGAGTGATGACACTCGAGTTTTGAATATCTCAAGTGACTCAGATGAGGCTATATCTGGTGGCAGTTTGTTCCAGTCTTTGGTGGTGTTTTTCGAAAAATAACCATTTTCTACAATCTTTAGTATCGGTTTGTTGTGCTTAAGCATGGCTGTTAGTATGTCTTGAATGTCTATTTGTTTTTTGAAGATAATTTTCTTTTTTAATCGCGACCATATTGTTAACTATTTAAAAAAACAAAAAACATTATAAGTCTAGAGCATCAAAAGTATTGTTAATACTAATGAAGTATTTTCACATCATCAGCTATCTCAATATTGTTTTCAAATTAATGAAATTATTATTTATAGCAGTAATATCAGCTGTATAATAATTATTTCAATGAAAATTGAGATTGTGATTCTATGTTGGAGTTAAACTGTAAATGAATAAAATGGTTTACTAAATGAACTTGAGCATGAAAGAAGAAAACTCTATTCAAAATCAATGTCTCCATTAACATGGAGGGGTTCGATGATCAATAAGTGGCACTAATAAGAACAAAATGTCCAAAAGTCTGTACAATGCAACAAAGCACATACAAAGATGATGAAGAGTCACAATATCTGTCACTTCTCCCGTGAATCTCGTCGTGTAAACAACAGCAGGATCTTGCCTCCCGTTTGATAAAGTTTTCGGTTAATTAATTAATGAGCTTATGGATGAGCGAATAAATGACTGAATGAGCAAATGAATTAATGAAGGTGGTTATGATTGTGTGTAGACAGGACAGGCAAAATAGACAAACTATAAATTGACAACACAAACTACGGTACTACAGAGGACTAAACGAGGCATAAATGTGATGAGAATAATATGTAACTAGAAGTCGTTTGTTTAAGATACAAATGAAGCGGCTTTCCGTTTGCTTATTTCAAAGGTATTAAATATATAAGTTAAGCAAAAAAATGGAATAATGATGCATAATAATGTTGATTTAATACGTAAATCATCATTATCTTAAATATATATTAGTTTTTTTTTATCTTTATAAGAAGATATTGAGAAAGCATAAAAATGATAGCTTTACTATCATTCAGAAAAAAAACAAAAACAAAAAAAAAAAAAAAAAAAAATTTAAGATAACACTATCCTCAAGAATTGTTTTCTTACGTTATTCAGTCGATTTTAATTTTTTTTATTCTTTATTTGATATCTTTTTCTTTGTAAGCATATGACTTAATATGTATTCATTGCAATTTGATCCACAATTGAAATTGTAAAAAAGAAAAAAAAATACTTTAAAATCGATTACTTTCAACCTTTAAATTGATTGAGTTTTACATTTGCAAAATAAGATGGAAACAAATGCACAGATGTAAGCAAAATAATGAAAATAATTTCTTATTTCTATGTAATTAACGTTATAAAAGTCTTGGAACTTTCAACTATTCATTTGCTTTGTATATTTGCTTATTTTTACAGATTAAGACAAAAAAACCCGTTAAACATTTAGAAAACATTAAAAAATCGACGGGAAGATATATATGTATTTGTCATTTTCTTCAGGTTTGCAGAAAGCCGTGATAGCAAATGCAATAAGATATCCGTAAAGGTTTTCTGGCTCTACTATAATTATACTAATTCATCGTAACTGCGACTCATTTACTCAAAAACGTATCACAATTCACTATTCAACGCAGGTATTCATTCCTGCAAAAGAACAATTGGATCTTGCTCAACCAACCCAATGACCACTTACATTTCTTTCTGCAAATTAATTGATTTCCATGAATTAGCCCTTTTACGAAAAACATGAAAAAGTCATATTTGATAACGTAATCACTTGAAATTTTCTGGACTTTTTGCGCATGTTAAGGTACGGCATTATTACTTATTTAAAGTTAATATAAGCAATCTTTTGATCTTTTTGATATATTTTGCTTACACATCAATGTTGTCATAAACAAGTTACACAACATAAATTCTTTAAGTTATGCTTAAGATTGGCATCAATACTCATGACGCTGGAGCGCGAATACGTATTGAAATGAATGATTTTTATATTTTATCGACGTCAAAATCAAGTGACTAAAGAAAAATATCTTTTTTGCAAGGACATGTTCAGCTAACATTCTATTAATCAAGAAAAAAAAAGTATCTTCAAGAATGCGAACTGGTTTGTTTTCACATTTTCAAGTAGGCATTCCATCAAACATGAATAACTGCCATGTTTGATGACGTAATCACTTGAAATTTTCAAGACCTTATGAACGTACTAAGTTTCGACATTTTTGAAAAGTTAATGTTCGTTGGTCTAATTGGAATTTTTTTTAAAAAATTCTTCTTAAGTATGCATGACGTCATAATCACGTGTGAAAACAAACAATTCTTGCTGTATGCATCACTTCAATTTTAACTCTATCAATTCTGAAGATATGATTAAGATTGACTTTAAATTCATGATACCAGAGCGAAAGATATCTTTAAAAAGAATTTTTTGGTCTTTTTGATGACGTCATAACCACGTGACTAAAGAGAAAATCATTCAGAAAATAGAATGTAAACTTCTATGCCGATATGCTGTCCAATTTTCATGCTTGTAACGCATCAGGGGGCTTTGTAACATTTAAATTTAATTTTTGACTGAAGTTCGAAACTCGGTATTGCCATGAAATCTTAATCTTTTCGAATTTGGAAATTTAAATGCCAAGGTGCACATCTACATCCTAAAATACATCTTTTGTGAAAAGATAATCGGACCAATAATGAAGGCTCTAGAGCGCGAACAAACTTTTGAAGCTGACGTCAAATCTGACGTCATATGACGCCAATGAAAAGTGAAAATGATTGAATGTATAAAAAGATACTTTTTTATCGCTGCAATTTCAATTTCATTAAAATTGACTCAAAATGTATGATGCCAGAGCGAGAGAAATCATTGAAAAAAATAGGATTTTGTCCATTAAATGACGTCATAACCACGTGACTAAAAAGCAAATTCTTCAGAGAAAAGAAAGTAGACCTCTGGGCCAATAAGCTGTCCAATTTTCATGCTTCTATCTCATCAGTAGCCTTTGTAACATTAAATAATAGTTTTAGGACCAAAGTTCGAAACTCGGTTTTGCCATAAATTCTTTAATTTTTCGAATTTAAAAATTTGAAAGATAAGGCGCACGTCTACATCATAACTTACATCTTCTGTGAAAATATCAAGATGAAATATAAAAAAAAATAAAGGCTCTAGAGCGCGAACAAGCTTTTGAAGCTGACGTCAAATCTGACGTCAATTGACGTCATTGAAAATTAAAAATTATTGAATTTAAAAATTTATACGTTTTTGTCGAGGCAATTTAATTTTCATGTTGCTTAGACACTGACAACTTACCGAAATTAACTCTTAGATTTGGTTGGAAAAAAAGGAATAATAATAATAATAATAACTAGATGTCATTCGTCTAAACGAATGATAGGACTTTCTGCAACCTGTGTTAATGCAAAAAGCAGGAGATAGAAGTTTCATGTAATGACTCACCTCTGGTAGTATTTCATGTTCATGCTGAACAATTGACATTATATTCCGCGAAAAATAAGCGTTTAGTTACAAAGAAAATCGAAATTTCAGCATCTGAAGTCTGTGTCATTAAATTTTCATACCCCTTCAAACATTTCAACATAAAGAAATAATCCAGTAAATATTAGAAATACATTATCATATACTGACCAAATATCAACTTTCTTTTTCAAAACGGACCGCTTTTATAAGCATTTGAAAATTTACGACCTTGGTTCGACTCTTGGAATCGCTATAGAACCTTGGACTTTTCGAATTTTGAAAAACGGACAGCGGGATGCACAACTAGAAATTAATATACACATTCTGTGAAATTTTGATGAAAATCGGTTCATCAATAATGGCTGTAGACTGCGTACAAACTTTTGTAGCATATGTCAATTGTGACGTCATATGACGTCATAGACATATGAAATTCATAGAAATCAAAATTTCCTCACGTGACTAATAAGCCATAAAAATTTCATCGTCCTAGGATTATTGCAACATAGAAAAATAATCGTTTAGTTAGGAAGAAAGAAAGAATAATAATAATAAATATATTTAAAATGACGTCACGTGACGTCATATGACGTTTATTTTCTCATAATTGTTAAGACACCCAGAGACCTACTATCTGACAAAATTTCAACTTTCTATCTCAAATAGGACAGTTTTTATAAGCATTTAAAAATTGACGTCCTTGGTTCGAATCTTGGATCCGCCATAGATGCTTGGACTTTTCGAATTTTGAAAAACGGACAACGGTATACACAATAAGAAATTAATATACACATTCTGTGAAAATTTGATGAAAATCGGCCTATTAATAATGGCTCTGGACCGTGTACAAAGTTTCGTAGTCAATTTCAAATGTGACGTCATATGACGTCATAGGTTTCTGAAAATCATTGAAATTGAAATTTCAGCGTCTGAATCATTTGTCATTAAATTTTCATTGCCCTTCGACAGTTTCAACATATAGTAATACTCTTGTTAATATTAGAAATACATTATCATATAATGACGTCACGTGACGTCATATGACGTTTATTTTCACAAAATGTTTAAGACTCTTAGAGACCTATATACTGACCAAATATCATTGTTCTATCTCAAATAGGACCAATTTTATAAGCATTTAAATATTTACGACCTTGGTTCGAATCTTGAATTCGCTATAGAACCATGGACTTTTCGAATTTTGAAAAACGGACACAGAGATGCACAACTAGAACTTAATATACACATTCTGTGAAAATTTGATGAAAATCGGCCCATTAATAATGGCTCTGGACCGTGTACAAACTTTCGTAGTCAATTTCAAATGTGACGTCATATGACATCATAGGCTTCTAAAAATCATTGAAATCAAAAGTTAAGCATCTGAAGCATGCGGCATTATATTTTCAATGCCCTTCAAAAATTTCAACATATAGAAATAATCTTGTTAGAATTAGAAATTCATTATCATATAATGACGTCACGTGACGTCATATGACGTTTATTTTCAAAAATTTTTTAAAACTTCTAGAGACCTATATACTGACTAAACATCAACTTTCTATCTTAAATAGGACAGATTTTATAAGCATTTAAAAAATTACGACCTTAGTTCGAATCTTGGATTCCCTATAGAACCATGGACTTTTCGAATTTTGAAAAACGGACACCGGGATGCACAACAAGAACTTAATATACACAATCTGTAAAAATTTGATGAAAATCGGTTCACAAACAATGGATGTAGACCGTGTACAAACTTTTGTAGCATATTTCAAATGTGACGTCATATGACGTCATAGGCATATGAAAATCATAGAAATCAAAATTTCAGCGTTTGAAGCATGTGTCATTAAATATTCATTGACCTTCGACAATTTCAACATATAGAAATATTCTTGTTAGTATTAGAAATACAGTATAATATAATGACGTCACTTGGCGTCATATGACATTTATTTTCACAAAATGTTTAAAACTTCTAGAGACCTATATGCTGACTAAATATCAACTTTCTATCTTAAATAGGACAGATTTTATAAGCATTTAAAAAATTTACGACTTTGGTTCGAATCTTGGATTCGCTATAGAACCATGGACTTTTTGAATTTTGAAAAACGGACACCGAGATGCACAACTAGAACTTAATATACACAATCTGTGAAAATTTGATGAAAATCGGTTCACAAACAATGGCTGTAGACCGCGTACAAACTTTTGTAGCATATTTTAAATGTGACGTCATATGACGTCATAGGCAAATGAAAATCATAGAAATCAAAATTTCCTCACGTGACTAATAAGCCATAAAAAATTCATCGTCCTAGGGTTATTGCAACATAGAAAAATAAGCGTTTAGTTAGGAAGAAAAAAAGAATAATAAGAAGAACTAGATGTCATTCGTTTAAACGAATGATAGGACTTTCTGCAACATCTGCTTTATATAGTATATATAGAAGATGACATAATAGATAATCTGTCCAAATTGCAACTTTCTATCTCCTCTATTTCTATATAAAATAGCACAAATAGAACACATTCTGTGAATTTTAAGAAAAGTCCGCCCATATCTTGCACATGTAGTTTACATACAAAATTTATACTATGTCATATGACATGAAAGAAAAATGAAACAGTGTTCAAATGTAAGTTTCTAACTTTCATCACACATAGAATTTCATCACTCCAGCTCAGTTGTAACCTTGTTTAATTTTAGCCTCAGTAGGAAGAAGTATTGAATATTTGTATAGTGCTATATCCTTTCGACACCTGTAACGTAGTTAAACGTATTTAGCGATTTTGGCGTGTTTGGTCTTCCGTAGTTTTGCCATAAATTCCTGGAATTTCGAACTATGGTGATATTTTGAAAGGTAACATCCCAGCCTACAAACTGATGCAATATGAATATCGTTAGCATAACAATGCAGTTTTTAGATGGTCTAAAATGTTGGGCTGCGTGTGAATTTTTCAAGGCTTGCAAACTGCTCGCTAGCTACATAGTGTTGCAAATACGGATTTTTGTCTTGTGCCGTTGTACATGTATTAACTTCAATGCTTATTTTGGAAACAGTCAACATTCGACAAAAAAAAAATCAAGATATAGCCCATCAATTGCAATTTGATATTTTTTTTTTTTTTTTTTTTTTAAGTCGTTGCGCAAGTATTTAAGCTTGGTGACCCCTGCGCGTGACCTTTTCCATATTTTTATGATGCATGATTATGAAATATCTTATTTTCCATGTAACTTTCTTATATGAAGTCCAATTTCAATAAATTTGGTACCGTTAGAAAGTTCTTAAAACATGCTACATTTTATACGCATAATGTATAAACTTATCTCCAGTCGTTTCTGAGATATTGACTGTTAAACCTCAAGAAAACAGCATATTATCAGCAAAATTAGCTTCATTTCATTTAGTTTTTTTGCTTATAACTTTGTATTGCGTAAACCAATTTTAATAAACTAAATATCTTTGGAAATGTCAATTATTCAGCTATAATTTTTATTCATACATAATTTTACAAAAATCGATATTTATTGAGATATGGCTACATATATGCAGTAGGGGTGAAATCAAAATTTCCTCACGTGCCTAATAATCCATAAAAATTTCATCGTCCTAGGACTATTGCAACATATTAAAATAAGCGTTTAGTTAGGAAGAAGAAAAGAATAATAATAATAAACAAATGACGTCACGTGACGTCATATGACGTTTATTTTCACATAATTGTTAAGACACCCAGAGACCTACTAACTGACAAAATTTCAACTTTCTATCTCAAATAGGACAGTTTTTATAAGCATTTAAATATTGACGTCATTGGTTCGAATCTTGGATCCGCCATATATGCTTGGACTTTTCGAATTTTGAAAAACGGACACCGGTATACACAATAAGAACGTAATATACACACTCTGTGAAAATTTGATGAAGAAAATCGGCCCATTAATAATGGCTCTGGACCGTGTACAAACTTCTGTAGTCAATTTCAAATGTGACGTCATATGACGTCATAGGCTTCTGAAAATCATTGAAATCGAAATTTCAGCGTCTAAATCATTTGTCATTAAATTTCCATTGCCCTTCGACAATTTCAACATATAGAAATAATCTTGTTAATATTAAAAATACATTATCATATAATGACGTCACGTGACGTCATATGACGTTTCTTTTCACAAAATATTAAAGACTCTTAGAGACCTATATACTGACCAAATATCACTTTTCTGTCCTAAATAGGACCGATTTTATAAGCATTTAAAAATTTACGACCTTGGTTCGAATCATGAATTCGCTATAGAACCATGGACTTTTCGAATTTTGAAAAACGGACACTGGGATGCACAACTAGAACTTAATATACACATTCTCTGAAAATTTGATGAAAATCGGCCCATTAATAATGGCTCTGGACCGTGTACAAACTTTCGTAGTCAATTTCAAATGTGACGTCATATGACGTCATAGGCTTCTGAAAATCATTGAAATCGAAATATCAGTATCTGAAGCATGCGGCATTAAATTTTAATTGCCCTTCGAAAATTTCAACATATAGAAATAATCTTGTTAGAATTAGAAATTCATTATCATATAATGACGTCACGTGACGTCATATGACATTTATTTTCACAAAATGTTTAAGACTCCCAGAGACCTATATACTGACCCAATATCATTTTTCTATCTCAAATAGGACCGATTTTATAAGAATTTGAAAATTTACGACCTTGGTTCGAATCTTGGAATCGCTATAGAACCTTGGACTTTTCGAATTTTGAAAAACGGACACCGGGATGCACAACTAGAACTTAATATACACATTCTGTGAAAATTTGATAAAAATCGGTTCATAAACAATGGCTCTGGACCGCGTACAAAATTTTGTTGCATATTTCAAGTGTGACGTCATATGACGTCATAGGCATATGAAAATCATAAAAATCAAATTTTTAGCAATTGAAGCATGTGTCATTAAATTTTCATTGCCCTTCGACAATTTCAACATATAGAAATACTCTTGTTAATATTAGAAATACATTATCATATAATGACGTCACGTGACGTCATATGACATATATTTTCACAAAATGTTTAAAACTTCTAGAGACCTATATACTGACTAAATATCAACTTTCTTTCTTAAATAGGGCAGATTTTATAAGCATTTAAAAATTTACGACCTTGGTTCGAATCTTGGATTCGCTATAGAACCATGGACTTTTCGAATTTTGAAAAACGGACACCAGGATGCACAACTAGAACTTAATATACACAATCTGTGAAAATTTGATGAAAATCGGTTCACAAACAATGGCTGTAGACCGCGTACAAACTTTTGTAGCATATTTCAAATGTGACGTCATATGACGTCATAGGCATATGAAAATCATAGAAATCAAAATTTCATCGCATCAAGTATATGCCATTAAAATTTCATGGCCCTGAGACCATTGCAACATGCTTAAATTAACGCTCAGTTTGGAAGAAAAAAAGAATAAGAAGAATAAAAAAACATAACAAACCCAATAGGACTTTCTGCTTTAGGCAGAAAGTCCTAACTAGAAGTCGTTTGTTTAAGATACAAACGAAGCGGCTTTCCGTTTGCTTATTTCAAGGGTATTGAATATATAAGTTAATACAAAGAAATGGAATAATGATGCATTATAATGTAAGATTAGATACGTAAATCATCATTATCATAAATTATATATAAATATGTTTAAAAAAAAGCTTTAAATCTTTTTTTCTATTTATTTTCATCTTCTTAAGAAGATATTGAGAAAGCATATATATGATTACACAACCGTTTACTATCATTCAGAAAATAAAAACAGGAAGATTTTAAGATAATACTATCCTCAAAAATTGTTTTCTTACGTTATTCAATCGATTTTAAAAGTTGTTTTTTTATTCTTTATTTAATATCTATTTCTTCGTAAGCATATGACTTAACAAATAATCATTGCAATTTGATCCACATAATTGACATTGTAAAAAAGAAAAAAAAAACAATTCTTTGAAATCCATGACTTTCAACCTTGAAATTGATTGAGTTTTTTACATTTGCCAAAAAAAGATGGAAACAAAGGCAGAGGTGTAAGCAAAATTATGAAAATAATTTCTTATTTTTATGTACTACACGTTATAAACGTCTTGAAACTTTCAACAATTCATTTGCTTTATATATTTCCTTATTTTACAGATTTAGAAAAAGAAACCGTTAAACCTTTAGAAAAGATAAAAAAATCGATAGGTAGAATTACATGTATTTGTCATTTTCTTCAGGTTTGCGGAAAGCCGTGATAACAAATGCAATAAGATATCAGTATGGGTTTTCTGGCTCTAGTATAATTATACTAATTCATCGTAAATGCGACTCATTAACTCAAAAACGTATCACAATTCACTATTCAACACAGGCACTTTTTACTGCAAAAGAACAATCGGATCTTGCTCAACCAACACAATGACCACTTTCGTTTCTTTCTTCAAATTAATATATTTCCATGAATAAGCCCTTTTACGAAAAAACATGAATAAATCATGTTTGATAACGTAATCACTTGAAATTTCTTGACTTTTTGCGCATGTTAAGATACGGCAATATTACTTATCTAAAGTTAATATGTCCAATCTTTTGATCTTTTTAATATATTTTGCTTACAAATCAATGTTGTCATTAACAAGTGGTACAACATAAATTTCTTAAGGTATGCTTAAGATTGGCATCAATACTCATGACGCTGGAGCGCGAATACATATTGAAATAAATGATTTTAATATTTCAACGACGTCAAAATCAAGTGACTAAAGAAAAGTATCTTTTTTGGAATGACATGTTCAGCTAACATTCTATTAATCCAGAAAATATATCTTCGAGAATGCGAACAGGTTTGTTTTCATATATTTAAGTAGGCATTCCAGTAAACATTAATATCTGACATGTTTGATGACGTAATCACTTAAAATTTTCAAAGACTTATGAACGTACGAAGTTTCGACATTCTTGAAAATTATAAGTTCATTGGTCTAATTGGCGATTTTATATGATTTTTTTTTAATAATTCTTGCTTAAGTATGCATGACGTCATAATCACGTGACAAAACAAACAATTTTTGCAGTACGGATCATTTCAATTTTAACTGTATGAATACTGAAGATAGAATTAAGATTGACTCAAAATTGATGATACCAGAGCGAGAGAAAACTTTAAAAAGAAATGCTTTTTGACTTTTTGATGACGTCATAACCACGTGACTAAAGAGAAAATCATTCAGAAAATAGAATGTATACTTTTATGCCGATATGCTTTCCAATTTTCATGCTTCCAACGCATCAGGGCGCTTTGTAACATTTAAATTTAATTTTTGGACCAAAGTTCGAAACTCGGTATTGCCACGAAATCTTAACATTTTAGAATTTGGAAATTTAAATGCCAAGGTGCACATCTAGATCCTAAAATACATCTTCTGTAAAAATATCAAGATAATTGGACCAAAATTAAAGGCTCTAATCAGTCAAATCTGACGTCATATGACGCCAATGAAAATTGAAAATGATTGAATGTATAAAGAGATACTTTTTTATTACTGCAATTTCAATTTAATTACTAGAAGTCGTTTGTTTAAGATACAAACGAAGCGGCTTTCCGTTTGCTTATTTCAAAGGTATTGAATATATAAGTTAATACAAAGAAATGGAATGTGTTGGCTAATAATGTTTAATTTAATACGTAAATCATCATTATCATAAATATATACTTATGTTCAAAATTAAGCTTTATTTTTTTTTTTTTTTTTTTTTTCATTTTCATCTTCTTAGGAAGATATTGAGAAAGCATATATATGGACCTTATTTGATTACGCAACAGTTTACTATCATGCAGAAAAAAATACTAATACAATCCTCAAGTTTTTTTTCTTACGTTAGTCAATCAATTTTAAAAGTTTTTTATTCTTTATTTAATATCTTTTTCTTCGTAAGCATATTACTTAACAAATATTCATTGCAATTTGACCCACAATTGAAATTTAAAAAAAGAAAAAAAAATACTTTGAAATCCATGACTTTCAACCTTTAAATTGATTGAGTTTTACATTTGCAAAATTAGATAGAAACAAAGGCAGAGGTGTAAGCAAAATTATGAAAATACTTTCTTATTTCTATGTAATTAACGTTATAAACGTCTTGAAACTTTCAACAATTCATTTGCTTTATATATTTGCTTATTTTTACAGATTTAGAAAAAGAAACCGTTAAACATTTAGAAAGCATAAAAAATCAATAGGTAGATCTACATGTATTTGTCATTTTCTTAAGGTTTGTAGAAAGCCGTGAAAGCAAATGCAATAAGTTATCCGTATAGGTTTTCTGGCTCTAGTATAATTTTACTAATTCATCGTAAATGCGACTCTTTTAGAAAAAATGTACCACAATTCACTATTCAACGCAGGCACTCTTTCCTGCAAAAGAACAATCGGATCTTGCTCAACCAACCCAATGACCGCTTTCATTTCTTTCTTCAAATTAATATATTTTCATGAATTAGCCCTATAAAGAAAAACATGAATAGGTCATGTTTGATAACGTACTCACTTGAAATTTTCTGCGCATGTCAAGGCACGGCAATATTACTTATTTAAAGTTAATATGTCCAATCTTATGTTTTTTTAAATGTATTTTGCTTACAAATCAATGTTGTCATAAACAAGTGACACAACATAAATTCCTTAAGGTATGCTTTAGATTGCCACAATACTCATGACGCTGAAGCGCGAATACGTATTTAAATGAATGATTTTAATATTTCAACCACGGCAAAATCAAGTGACTAAAGAAAAGTATCTGTTTTGGAAGGACATGATTAGCTAACATTCTATTAATCCAGAAAAAAATATATTCGAGAATGTGAACAGGTTTGTTTTCACATTTTCAATTAAGCGTTCCATCAAACATGAATATCTGCCATGTTTGATGACGTAATAACTTAAAATTTTCAAACCCTTATGAACGTACTAATTTTCGACATTTTTGAAAAGTTTAAGTTCATTGATCTAATTGGCGATTTTATATGAATTTTTAAAATAATTCTTGCTTTAGTATTCATGACGTCATAACCACGTGACAAATCAAACATTTCTTGCAGTATGCATCACTTCAATTTTAACTCTATCAATTCTCAAGATTTCAATTAAGACTGATTCAAAATTCATGATACCAGAGCAAGAGAAATGTTAAAAAATGCCTTTTTGTCATTTTAATGACGTCATAACCACGTGACTTCAAAGAAAATCATTCAGAAAAAAGAATGTAAACCTCTATGCCGATATGCTATCCAATTTTCATGCTTCTAACGCATCAGGGGGCTTTGTAACATTAAAATGTAATTTAAGGACCAAAGTTCGAATCTCAGTTTTACCATGAAATCTTTATATTTTCGAATTTGGAAATTTGAATGCCACGGTGCAAATCTACATCCTAAAATACATCTTTTGTGAAAATATCAATATAATCGGACCCAAATTGAAGGCTCTAGAGCGCGAACAACATTTTGAAGGTGACGTCAAATCTGACGTCATTTGACGTCATTGAAAATTAAAAATAAATGAATTTATAAATGTAAAGATTTTAATCGCTGCTATACAATTTTCAAAAAGATTGAGTCAAAAGTCTTAATACCAGAGGGAAATATTTTTTTTAAAAGTTGCTTTTTGTCGTTTTTATGACGTCATAATCACGTGACTTAAGAAAAAATCATTTAAGAAATAGAAAGAAGACCTCTATGGCGATATGCTGTCCAATTTTCATGCTTCTAACGCATCAGGGGGCTTTGTAACATTAAAATGTAATTTTAGGACCTAAGTTCGAATCTTGGTTTGCCATGGTATCTTTATATTTTCGAATTTGGAAATTTGAATGCCACGGTGCAAATCTACATCCTAAAATACATCATCTGTGTAAATATAAAAAAAAATCGGACCAGAATTGAAGCCTTTAGAACGCGAACAAACTTTTAAAGCTGACGTCAAATCTGACGTCATTTGACGTCATTGAAAATTAAAAATAAATTAATTTATAAATGTAAACTTTTTAATCACTGCAATACAATTTTTAAAAAGATTGAGTGAAAAGTCATGATATAAGAGCGAAATAAATTTGTTAAAAAGTTGCTTTTTGTCGTTTATATGACGTCATAAATTAAAATCCTTTAAGAAATAGAAAGAAGACCTCTATGCCGATAAGCTGTCCAATTTTCATTCTTCTAACGCATTAGGTTCCCTTGTAACATTAAAATATAAATTTAGGACCTAAGTTCGAATCTTGGTTTTGCCATAAAATCTCAATTTTTTCAAATTTTGAAATTTGAATGCCAGGGTGCACATCTACCTTCTAAAATACATCTACTGTGAAAATATCAAGAAAATCAGACCAGAATTGAAGGCTCTAGAGCGCGAACAAACTTTTGAAGCTGACGTCAAATCTGACGTCAATTGACGTCATTTTTTTATATCGATTTATTTAACTTGGACTATTTTTATAATCTATGTTACAAATCAAATTTATTTAAAATGCTTACAATTCGAATTTCATCCTGTAATAATTGCCGAAGACCGCGTAAAAGCTTGTGTAGACAGCGTCAAGTTTGATGTCATGTGACGTCATAGGCATAAGAAAATCAATGAAATGAAATATTAAGTATCTTGAATATATCAAGTAAATTTTTCATGCTCCTTACAACTTTGCAACATATAGAAATTAACGCGTAAATATATTAACATTCTTTTTGACCTTATGATGTCAAATGACATTAATCCTCACAGAATATGAATAAGTCTCAAAGACTAATATTCAGTCCAAATATCAACTTTCTAAATCATCTGGAAGCGATTTTATATGTATTTGAAATTTGACGTCAATGGTTCGAAACTTGGATTCGCCATAGAACCATTGCTTTTTCGAATTTGTAAAAAGGGACCCGGGATACACATATAGAGCGTTACATATACATTCTGTGAAATTTTGATGAAAATCGGTCCAAAAATAATGGCTGTACACCGCGTAAAACCTTTTTGTCCTGACGTCAAATCTTACATTAATATGAATTACATTGCATTCTAAAGCACATGGATTGATGTACATACCATTAGATTTCCATGGTCCTGGGAAGTAAACAACATATTTAAATTAACGCGTATATATCAGAAATTATTTTTGACCTTATGACGTCATATGACGTCATGTGACGTTCATCTTCATATAATGTAAAGCACTCTTGGAGACTTATATACTATCCAAATATAATATTATATTTCTAACTCATCTGGAAACGATTTTATACGTATTTGAAATTTGACGTCAATGGTTCGAATTTTGGATCCGCCATAAAACCTTTGCATTTTCGAATTTGGAAAAACGGACACCGGAATGTACAACTAGACTTTAACATACACATTCTGTGAAATATTAATGAAAATCGGCCCAGAAATAATGGCTGTAGACCGCGTACAAGCATTTTTAGACGACGTCAAGTTTGACGTCAAAACACGTCATAGTCAAATAAAAATTATTGAAATGGAAAAATTTCTATCTTAAGCATATGCTATTAAATTTTCAAGGTGTTCGGACGTAAACAACATATAAAAATTAACACATAAAAATTAGAAATTACCTTTCACCTCATGACGTCATATGACGTTATATGACGTTTATCTTCAGGGAATGTAAAGTAATCCTTGAGACTTATATTCTGTCTAAATACCATCTTTCTAGCTCATTTGTAAGCGATTTTATACGCATTTGAAATTTGACGTCAATGGTTCGAATCTTGGATTCGCCATAGAACCATTGCCTTTTCGAATTATGAAAAACGGACACCGGAAGGCACAACTAGAGCCTAACATACACATTCTGTGAAATATTGATGAAAATCGGTCCAGAAATAATGGCTTTAGACCGCGTACAAATTTTTTCACCTGGCGTCAAATCTGACGTTATGTGACGTCATATAAATATGATATTCATTGCATCCGGAAGCTCATGGTTTGAAATATATGCCATTAAATTTTCATTGTTCTGAGTCAATGGCAACATATCGAAATTAACACAAATATAAGAGGAAGAAAAAAAGAATAATAAGA
>CM037791.1:55659305-55697646 GCA_021229015.1 Solen grandis | reverse complement strand
TTAAAAGGGGAAAAATAATAATGATGTCATTCTTTTAAACGAATGTTGGGGGACTTTTGCAACATTGCTTTATATAGTATATATAAAAGATGACATAATAGAAATTTGTCCAAATTGCAATTTTATCTCCTCTATTTTATATAAAAAGCAAAAATTAGAAAAATTTTCGGGTAATTTTAATAAAAAGTCCCCCAAATTCTTGCCATGTAGTTTACATAAAAAAATTTATACTAGTCATATAACATGAAAAAAAAATGAAACGGGTTTTCAAAGAAAGTTTTAAATTTATCACATATAAAATTTCAACTCCAGCTCAGTTGTAACCTTTTTTAAATTTTAGCCTCAGTGGAAAAAGTTTAAATATTGTTTGTGCTAATCCTTTCGACCCCGTAACTAGTTAAACGTTTTTAGCGATTTTGGCGTTTTTGGGTTCCCGGTTTTTTTGCCATAAATTCCGGGAATTTGAACTATGGTGATATTTTGAAAGGTAACTCCCACCCTACAAATGATCAATTGAATACGTTGCTAACAATGCAGTTTTTAGTGGTCTAAAATGGGGCTGGTTTAAAATTTTTTAAAGGGTTTTGAAAAACTGCTCGTAGCTCATAGTGTTGAAAAATACGGTTTTTGTCTTTGTGCCTTTGTACATTTTTTAAATTAAATGTTTATTTTGGAAACATTCAAAATTGGACAAAAAAAAAAAAAAAAAAAAAAAATAAGTTTTACCCCATCAATTGCAATTTGATAAAAATTATTTTTTATTTATATTTTTTTTTTTTTTAAGTCTTTGCGAAAGTATTTAAGCTTGGTGACCCTGCGCGTGCCTTTTCCTATTTTTTTTGTGCAGATTTTGAAATATCTTTTTTTCCCTGTAACTTTCTTAATGAAGTCCAATTTTATAAACTTGGTACCCTTGAAGCTCTTTTTTAAATGTAATTTTTTTGATAAAGTTTAAAATTTTCTTCAGTCGTTTCTGAGATATTGATGTTAAAACCCCAAAAAAACAGTATTTAGCAAAAATTGCTTCATTATTTAGTTTTTTTCTTTTTTCTTTGTTTGCGTAAACTTTTAATAAACTAAAATCTTTTGGGAAAAGTCAATTATTCAGTATAATTCTTATTCTACATATATTTACAAAATCGATTTTATTTAGATATGGCTACTATATGCAGTGGGGGGAAATCAAATTTCCCACGTGCCTAAAACCCTAAAAAATTCTGTTAGGACTTTGAACTATTAAAATAAACGTTTAGTTTGGAAAAAGAAAAGAAAAATAATAAAAATAAAAAAGACGTCACGTGACGTATTGACGTTTATTTTTACTAAATTTTTAGACCCAGAGGTACTAACTGACAAATTTCAAATTTTTTATCTCAAATAGGACAGTTTTTTAAAACATTTTTAAAATTGACGTCCTTGGTTGAATATTGGATCCCCCATAGATGCTTGGGGCTTTTCGAATTTTTAAAAAAAAGTACACCCGGTAACAAAAAAAAGAACGTAAAATCACATTTGTGAATTTTGAAAATCGGTTCAAAACAATGGCGTAGACCGCGTACAAACTTGTGTTGATATTTCAAGTGGCGCATATGACGTCATGGCATTTGAAATTCATGAAATCAAATTTCAGGTTTGAAGTGTTCTTTAAATTTTCATTGTCCTTCGAAAATTTAACATATAAAAATTTTCTTCTTTATATTGAAAACTTATATTAATGAGTCACGTGACGTCTATGACTTTATTTACAAAATTTTTTTTAAAACTTCTGAGCCCAACACTGATAAATTAACTTTCAAATTTTAAATAGGAAGATTTTATAAGTTTAAAAAAATTTACGACTTGGGTTTTGAATTTTGGATTCGTATTAAACCCATGGCTTTTCAAATTTGAAAAAGGAAACCCCGCGATGCAAAAAACTAAAAATTAATATCCATTTCGTGAAAATTTGATGAAAACGGTTCTAAACAATGGCGTAGACGCGTAAAAATTGTGTTGCATATTTCAAGTGTGACGTCATATGAGTCATAGGCATATGAAAAAAATAAAAAATCAAAATTTAAGGGGGTTTAAAGCATGGCTTTAATTTTTTATTGCCCTTCGCCAATTTCAACAATAGAAATATTTTGTTAATTTAGAAAAACATTTTTATTTAATGACGTCACATGACGTCGATGACGTTTTTTTTTCAAGAAATCTTTAAGACTCCAGAGACCTATTACTGACCCCTTCACTTTTCTATCTCAAAAAAGGACCGTTTTTTTAAAGCATTTAAAAATTTACGACCTTGGTTCGAATTTGAATTGCTATGAACCTGGCTTTTGGGAATTTTTAAAAACGGATCCCGAGATGCACAACTAGAACTTAATTTAACATTTTGTGAAAATTTTTAGAAAAACGGCCATTAAATAAGGCTCTGGAGTTTTTACAAATTTTGAGTCAATTTCAAAAGTGACGTATATGACGTCATAGGCTTCTGAAAAACATTGAAATCGAATTTTAGTATCTAAAGCATGCGGGGGTTTAATTTTTCATTCCCCTTTGACAAAATTTTTTCATTAGAAATAATCTTTTTTAGAATTTGAAATTCATTTTATATAAAAGACGTCCGTGACGTATATGATTTTTTTTCCCAAAAAAGTTAAGACTTCAGAGACTATATACTGACCCCCAAAATCATTTTTATCTTTAAAAAGGACCATTTTTAAGATTTGAAAATTAAAGACCCTTGGGTTAATCTTGGAATCGTATAGAACCTTGGACTTTTTGAATTTTGAAAAAACGGACACGGGGAGCACAACTAGAACATAATATACACATTCTGTGAAAAAATTTGAGAAAACGGTTTTTAATAATGGCTTGGACGCGTACAAACTTTGTGCTTATTTCAAAGTGACGTCATATGAGTCATAGAGATATAAAAAAACATAGAAAAACAAAATACATTTCTTGGGAAAATGACATCAAAAATTTATTGTCCTTGGCCTTTTTTAACATTTAATTATGGTTTAAAAAAAATTTGAAATTTGATGGTCTTGACGTCACAAGACGTCCTTTTCACAAAAAATTTAAATTTCGGAGATCTAGTACTGACAAAATATAAATTCTGTTCATTTGGGGCGTTTTTTTGAGCATTTGTCAATTTGACGCCTTTGGTTTTAATCTTGCATTCGCCATAGAAAACCTTGTGCTTTTCGAATTTTGAAAAACGGACAAAGGATGCACAACTGAACTTTTAAAATTTCACATTCTGGAAAATTGATAAAAACGGTTTTATTAAAAATCGCTCTGGACCGCGACAAACTTTTTTTAGCAAATTGCCAAGTGTGACGTCTATGCGTATAGGCATATGAAATATAGAATTTTTTAATTAGTATGATAATATGCCTCGAATTTATTCTCTAGGACGATTGCAAATATGAAAATCCGTGAGGGGAAGAAAAGAATAAAAATAACTAGATGTCATTCGTTTTAACGAATGTTTGGGGCTTTCTAAATCTTTTTTATATAGTATATATATAGAAAATGCATAATAGTAATCTGTCCAAATTGAACTTTTATTCCCCTTTTTCTATAAAAATAGACAAAATAGAAACAC
This sequence comes from Solen grandis, assembly GCA_021229015.1. Lineage (NCBI taxonomy): Eukaryota > Metazoa > Mollusca > Bivalvia > Adapedonta > Solenidae > Solen > Solen grandis. The sequence goes on along the minus strand of CM037791.1, from coordinate 55,694,051 downwards.
TTTGTGAATTTTAATAAAAGTCCGCCTATATCTTGCCAGTGTTTACATAAAATTTTTATACTATGTAAATTTGACTGAAAAAAAAAATGAAACGGTTAAAATGTAAGTTTTACTTTCATAAATAAAATTTTCATCACTCCAGCTCAGTTGTAACCTTGTTTAATTTTACCTCGAAAAAGAAGTATTGAATTTTGTATAGGCTTACCCTTTCGACACTGTAAGTATTTAAAGGGATTTAGCGATTTTGGGTGTTTGGGCTTCCGTTGTTTTGCCAAATTCCCTGGAATTTCGAACTAGGGTGATTTTTTGGGAAGGTAACTCCCACCCTACAAACTGATGCAATATGAAATGTTAGCAAAAACAATGCAGTTTTTAGGGGTTTAAAAGGGGGCTGCGTGTGAATTTTTAAAGGTTGCAACGCTGTAGCTACATGGTTTGCAAAAGGGTTTTTTGTTTGTGCCGTTGTCATGTTTTAACTTAAAGTTATTTTGGGAAAAAAACAGTCAACATTCGAAAAAAAAAAATAAGAATACCCCTTTAAATTGCAATTTAAATTTTTTTTTTTAAAAGTCGTTGCGCAAGTTTTTAAAGCTTGGTGCCCCTGCGCGTCCCTTTTCCCATATTTTTATGATGCATGTTTTTTAAAAATTTCTTATTTTCCATGTAACTTTCTTATTGAAGTCCAATTTCAAAAATTGGTTCCGTTAGAAATTCTTAAAACATGCTACTTTTTTTACGCATAAGTATAAATTTCTTCAGTCGTTTCGGATTTTGACTTTTAAAACCTAAAGGGAAAAAGCTTTTTTCAGCAAAATTAGCTTCATTTCATTTTTTTTTTTGCTTTAAAACTTTGATTGCTTTAAACAATTTTTAAAACAAAAATATCTTTGGAATGTAAATTATTCGCTTAATTTTTTTTTCATACATAATTTTCAAAAAAACGAATTTATTTTAGTATGGTACTTATGCAGGAGGGGTGAATCAAAATTTCCTCAGTGCCTAATTAAACCATAAAAAATTTTATGTCCTGGCTATTGCAACATATTAAAAAAAAGCTTTAGTTAGGAAAAAGAAAAAAATAATATTTTAAAAAGCAAATGCTCAGTGACTCATATGACGTTTATTTTTCACTAATTGTTAAGCACCCCGAGACCTATAACTGACAAAATTTCAATTTCATTCAATTTTGGCAGTTTTTATAAGCTTTAAAATTACGCCCTTGGTTCGAATTTGGGAATCGCTATAAAACCCTTGGCTTTTCGAATTTTAAAAAGGGACCGGTTACACAATAAAACGAAATAAAAAATTCTGTAAAAATTTGTGAAAACGAAAAATTAAAAATGGCTTGGACCGTGTACAAATTTGTAGTAAAATTTAAAGGGACTATTGCGGCATGGTTTTGAAAATAGAAATAAAAAAATTCAGCTTTTAATTTTATTTTATTAAATTTTCATTTCCTTCTTTAAAAAACAATAAAAAACCCTTGTTAAATTAGAAAAAAATTTTCATATATAACGTCACGTGACGTATTAAATTTTTTCCAAAATGTTTAAGATCCCAAAGGACCTATTACTGACCAAATTTCACTTTTCTATCTCAAATAGGACCGATTTTATAAGCATTTAAAAATTTACGCCCTTGGTTCGAATCTTGAATTCGCTATAGAACCATGGCTTTTTGAATTTAAAAAAAACGGACACCGTTATACACAATATGAACTTAATATACCATTCTGTGAAAATTTGATAAAATCGGCCCATTAATATGGCTCTGGCCCCGTGTACAAACTTTCGTAGTCAATTTCAAATGTGACGTCATATGACGTCATAGGTTTTCTGAAAATCATTGAAAACGAAATTTCAGCATCTGATGTATGCGGCTTTAAAATTTTCATTGCCCTCAAAATTTTAAATATAGAAATAATCTTGTTAGAATTATCAATTCATTATCATATAATGACGTCACGTGACGTCATATGACATTTATTTTCACAAAATGTTTAAGACTCTCAGAGACCTATATACTGACTGAATATCAACTTTTCTATCTCAATAGGACCGATTTTATAAGCATTTAAAAATTACGACCTTGGTTCGAATCTTGAATTCGCTATAGAACCTTGGACTTTTCGAATTTTGAAAAAAGGACACCGGGATGCACAACAGAACTTAATATACACATTCTGTGAAAATTTGATGAACATCGGTTTATTAATAATGGCACTGGACCGCGTACAACTTTTGTAGCTATTTCAAGTGTGACGTCATATGACGTCATAGAGATATGAAAATCATAGAAATCAAAATAACATTTCTTGAAGAATTTGACCTTAAAATTTCATTGTCCTTGGGCCATATTAACATATAAAATTATGTGTTTAAAAATTAGAAATTTGATGACGTCATATTGACGTCAAAGACGTCCATTTTCACAAAATATTTTAAATCTATCGGAGATCTATATACTGAGAAATATCAACTTTCGGTCCATTTAGGGACGATTTTATGAGCATTTATCAATTGACGTCCTTGGGTTGAATCTTGCATTCGCCATAGAACCTTGTGCTTTTCGAATTTTGAAAAACGGACAACGAGATGCACAACGAGAACTTAATATACACATTCTGTGAAAATTTGATAAAAATCGGTTTATTAATTATCGCTCTGGACGGCGTACAAACTTTTGTAGCAAATTGCCAAGTGTGACGTCATATGACGTCATAGGCATATGAAAATTATAGAATTTTTTAATTACGCATATGAATAATATGCCATCGAAATTTCATTCTCCTAGGACGATTGCAACATATGAAAATCCGTGAGGAAGGAAAGAATAATAATAATAATAATAAAAACTAGATTTCATTCGTTGATACGAATGATAGGACTTTCTGCAACATTTTGAAACGTAAAGATTAATATCGTTAGAAAGAATATATATATTATTTTTCCTACCTTTTACTCTTTTTTTTTGTATTGACTTCTTATGCATGAACTTTGTGAAGTAAGCCATATGTCGAAAATAAATAAATCTTTATTTTGATATCGCTTTCTTATAACTTGACCAATTTTAATTGTTGTTGTTGTTGTTGTTGTATTGGGGTTTACCGTCGCTGTATAGTATTTCAATCATATAGAGACGTCCAGCTAATTACAGGTGGAGGAAGACCCCGAGTACACAGAGATACGCGGATATAACCACCGACCTACCGCAAGCCAGCTGGAAGGCTTCCTCACATGAAAAATCCGAAGTCCCTACCGGAATTCGAACCCACAGCGGTGAGGGGCTGAGAGATTCCAAGTTTAGCATTCTAGGTACCAAAATAAATGTCCTGAAAATCCCTACAATTCAATTGTAGCATATTTGGGTCTAGTTTTTATGGTTTTCAAAATATAAGCAATTAAACTTAAACCTATTAATTCTGCATACCAAAATTCTTTTACCGTAAAATAAAACCGTAAATGCTACCATGCAATAGATTCGTCGACGCGTGTAGCCTCGTGGTTTAAATTTCAATAATGCTTGTACATACGATGGTGACGACTGTATTCGTTATAGTGTTTATTAAGAGAGAATTTAAACAGTTAAGAAGCCAGAACGAGCGTAACGAGTGACGGCTTCTTAACTGTTAAATTCTCTCTTAGTGTTTGAAATTATATTTGTCCAATGAAATCATTCCATTTTTTTCAAAATTTTGCCTCCATTTAATTCATTTAATCGGCTTCAACTTGTCACTAAACACTATTCCGCTAAATCAACTGATCAATTTAAAAACCAGCTTCAAACACTTCACTGCGCATGTGCGTCAAGATGTGTCGAAAGCGGAGCTTTATGTGTTCACCAAAATAGACTAAGACCACAATTACCTGCCCTTGGTTACCGGATGTTTCTACACAGAAAAAAGTGACCCTATTTAAATGCTGAATTAAGGTGAGATTTTGACTGAAAGACATGCAATAAAGGATTGAATTCTATAGAACAGTTAAAATGCCCAATTTGGAGGCCTTATTGCACAACAATCTTAATAGTTTAGCATTACCGAGGGGGGGGTGGGGGGGGGATTTTTGAGAAAATTGGCGTGAAATGGCCGACCGGTGCACTAAATTCATACGCATGTTATTTGGCCTTAAATAGGTCAAAAAGTATCGGGGTGACTCCATGTTTAAAATGAACAAATTATTTCTCTTGAAATAGATCTGTCTAATGAGTGTAAGTTTGGGATGCCAATGTCCCTTACAAAAATTGTCATTTGTATATATGCTTATATAGAACATATAGTAAATTTAAATTGTGGTCTTAGTCCACGCATGTGTAACGGTTATAGGGATTTTTGATGTGAACGCATGAACATCGAAAAAAAATAATACACAGTAACCATAGATAACAAACATTTACTCACCAGGATTCTGATTAATCCAAAATAACAAAGAAACTCTACCCTTCCGCTTAGTTTAAAACATGTATTATTGCCTAAGTAATGATGATACAACATTGAAGATTTTAAAAAAATAAGTAAGAGGGTTTGACCACAAGTTCTAACAACATTAGTATCGGTCATCGCTTTAAAGACACTTGTGTAATTTCAATGTCTACACATGTTAACACAGAATGGGCAATATAAACTAATTACTAAACAAAGCGATTAAGTAAATATCCGATTAAATAAATTCAAATTGAAAAATGTATATAAATAATGAGAAGAGAAGAAAAAAAACACACTTACAAACAAGGGTTAATTAAATAAAAAAAAATAAAATAAAATGATGTCCAAAACACAACATATATAAGTGCAGATATATGAACCTTTCTAAACAGTATCTTTTATTCAAATTTCAATCACCACTTTATTGCCGAAGAGATCAAAGTCGGCTTCCGGTTCAATGCTCATTTGGAGCGTAGATCTACACAGATATACACAGCTAGAGCGACGCATTGACCTTGACATAACATTTACATGTCACGTGATGTAATTCACGCCGGGAACAGGTTGATAGGGCGGAGTCAAAAAATCATACTATATTGGAATGTGCGACTGCGTTAAATTTCAAAACATAATTTCAAACACTAAGTAGGTTAGTTATTTAGTAAGCATTAAGTCCATTAAATCGGTCGCGCGGCTTTGCCGTGCCACACCGATTTAATGGACTTAATGCTTACTAAAAAAACACTAACCTATACTTAATTAACACTGACTAACTTAGAGTTTTGTCCCGCCCTATTACTAAGTTATGCTGCTATATTAGAAGATGGCACCATATAATGTTACGTCAGCGTGTTGTTAAAGTATTCACACACGTGCACGTGCTTTCCAAATATGGATGTAACACATAAATTTCGCGCATTTTTTGACTGTCGGCTCATTTCTTTTTCAGATTTCAATCAATTTATGTGATGGCTGTTTTTTTATTTATTTATCTTGTTTGAATTAGTTGAGAAATCGGAAAATATCAACTGACTGACATTAAGGAAAGAAACGAAATATGTAAAAAATAATCGTTTAAAAAAGTCGGTGTCAGCGGAAGATATCAAGGCTAGGAATACCCCGGAAATACCAAAATCAAACGAGATAACACATGATCTGTAAGTTGTTTAAAAACGTTATATCAATTATTCAATTCTTGTATTTACCAAATTCGTAAATATAGGTACTGGTATACTCCCTTGGTTGGCGCTCAGCTTAATAAGGGTAATTCTAGGACTGATGGCCCGGTGTCCGGATAATGTGACTGGGTGGTATCATGCCAACTGTCTACGACGTGATACTGTGCAGTGTGACAACACTACATTTGTCTCAAGTAGACATTGTCTCCAAAAGACTTAAATACTGTCGGTGGGACGTTAAACCTAATAATCTATACTTGTATTTTAGTATTTAATTTAGCATCTTTTTCTTTTTTCCCTTTGGAGTCCCTTTGCAAAAAATATTTCCGAAAAAATCCTCATTCTTATGTAAATGTTTATCTATAAACATGATTTTTAAGCAACTTTAATAAATGTTTACAAAAGACGTCAACATGCGCCAGTGTGCACACCTCGTGTGTAGGGATCGGTGTAGTAAACACTGTTATATATGATATCAGTTTGTTTGTTGGGTTTAACGTCCCACCGACAGTAATTCAGCCAGTCACGATGTCTACTTCATGCGGGTATAGGACTACCACACTGCAGTATCACGCCGTAGACATGTGGCATGATACCACACCCAGTCACTATCACCTGATACCGCGCTAACCAGTCCTGCAAATACCATTATATGTGAGCGCCAAGCAAGGGAGCTATAACAGTACCATTTTTTACGACTTTGGTATGTCGGGTCGGGGATCGAACCCACGACCTTCCGCTCCCGAGGCGGACGCTCTAACCACTCGGCCACCGGAAAGGGTACGCTTGTTTAGCTAGTAATATCAATATAATATAAGTAAAAAGTTGTTTGCAATTTATATGACTAATACATAGCTGTAAACTTACATATTTTCCGAAAATGCTTCAATTAACGTGAAAGCGAAAGTAGGATATTTCTCGAAAATTCTTACACTTGGGTTTATATTCGTATTTTTGATGTAACTTCCTTATACTTTGATCAATTTCAAAACTTTAGGTACCAAAATAATCGTCTTAAAATTCTCTACATACCATTCGCTTAATGTGTTGACTTATTAATTATGAGTCTTAAGATATAAGCCGTGAAACTCTTACATAACGGCAAAATCGCTGAAAACTTAAGGTACCAAAATAATTGTCTGAAAATTCTCTACATTTCACACGCTTTATGTTTAGGAATATTTTTAATACTTTTTGAGATATAAGCTTTTAAACCTCAAGAAGAATGAAAAAATCACCAAAGCTATATGCACGAATTTCGTTTTTTCCCCATAACTCCATGAATCTTAGGCCAATCACTAAACTTTAAGCATCAAAAGAACGGTCAAACATTGCTCTACAAATAATATCATCATCATATTTCAAAATCAAGATGTTCGAGATATAAACTGTTAAACACACTGGGGTTACCAAATATTTGTTTTTCCGCCATAACTCAACCGATTCAACCCCGATCATCAAAAACTAAATATCATCTGAAAGGTCTTTCTAAGCACTACAAATTATACGCATAGTGTCTCGATAGAATATTACCGTTTTTTGAGATATTTAAGGCCGAAGAAAAACCCGATAATTGATATATGACCTTGACCTTAGGGATTTTCCGGAAACGGAAGTGACATGGCTCCATAGAATCTAAATACTGCATCTTCAGACAAAATTTCAAGCAAATCATACAAAAAATAAAGCCTACGGGCTTAAAAACCGTTAGGTTTTAATACGAAAGTTTAAATAGTATTATAAACGTCATATGACGTCATATGGCGTTCATCTTTTCTGAATGTAAAGAAGACCTAGAGCCCTAATATTCAGTCCAAATATCAGCTTTCTAGCTTTTCTCGAAGCGATTTTATACGCATTTGAAATTTGACGTCAATGGTTCGAATCTTGGATCCGCCATAAAACATTTGCCTTTTCGAATTTGGAAAAACGGACATCGGATGCACAACTAGAGCCTAACATACACATTCTGTGAAAATTTGATGAAAATCGGTCAAGAAATAATGGCTGTAGACCGCGTACAAACTTTTTCACCTGACGTCAAATCTGACGTTATATGACGTCATATGAATATGAAAATCATTGCATCGGAAAGATCATGGTTGGAAATATATGCCATAAAATTTTCATTGTTTTGAGACAATGGCAACACCTCGAAATTTAACACAAATATAAGAGGAAGAAAAAAAGAATAATAATAACTAATGTCATTCGTGAAAACGAATGATAGGGCTTTCTGCAAGCTGTGTTAATGCAAAAAGCAGGAATAGAAGTTTCATGTAATGACTCACCTCTTGTAGTATTTCATTGTTCATGCTGAACAATTGAAATTATTTTTCCGAAATTAGTGCAAATGAGAAGATCTAAGTATTAGTCTGTGACGTCACATGACGTCATATGACGTCATAACTCTAAACATATGTAGAAATTCTGCAGAACTGCAAACTGTTTAAGTTTCAACTTTCTATCTCATCCTGAAGCTCTCTAATCCTAAAAATAAATTTTCGATCCAATGTTCGAATCTTATTTCAGCCACAGAACTTCGGTCTTTCGGAATTTCGGTTAGCTGACAGGATATGCACACTTAATTTTCAAGATGTACCATCTGTGAAAATTTGAAGAAAATCCGACCATAAATGGCGGCTGTAGAGCGTGAACACCATTTTTAACTATTTTTAGCTCTGACGTCACATGACGTCATAGTGTGCTAAAGATGCTTTTGTTCAAAAGGGCATACTTTAAATATCAAACTCTGAAATTTTCGTTATTCTGAACAACTGGCATCATGTCAAAATCATTGACCTAAAATGAAAATTAAGAAGTATGCTTATGACGTCACAAAACGTCATATGACGTCAAAACTCAAGATATATGTAGAAATTCTGCAGAACTGCAAACTGTGTAAAGGTTCAACCTTCTATCTCATCCTCAAGCTCTTTAATCCTAAAATGAAATTTTCGGTCCTATGTTCGAACCTTTTTTCAGCCACAGAACTTCAGTCTTTTGAAGTTTGGTTAGTGACCGGATATGCACACCTGAATTTCAAAAGGTACAATCTGTGAAAATTTGAAGAAAATCTGACCATAAATGACGGCTGTAGAGCGCGACACCATTTTTCACTATTTTTTGCTGTGACGTCATGTGACGCATAGGGTCTGAAGATGCTTTTGTTCAAAAGCAATACTTTGCCTTCATAACTCTGAAATTTTCATTATTCTGAACAACTGGCATCATGTCGAAATCATTGCCCTAAAATGAAAATTAAGAAGTATGCTTATGACGTCACATGACGTCATATGACGTCACGACTCAAAATATTTGTAGAAATTCTGCAGAACTGCAAACTGTGTAAGTTTCAACTTTCTATCTCATCCTGAAGCTCTTTAATCCTAAAATGAAATTTTTCGGTCCTATGTTCGAATCTTATTTCAGCCACAGAACTTCGGTCTTTCGGAATTTCGGTTAGCTGACAGGATATGCACACCTTTGATTCAAGATGTACCATCAGTGAAAATTTGAAGAAAATCCGACCATAAATGACGGCTGTAGAGCGCAAACACCATTTTTTACTATTTTTAGCTGTGACGTCATGTGACGTCATAGGGTGCTGAAGACGCTTTTGTTCAAAAGCGAATACTTTGCTTTTATAACTCTGAAATTTTCATTATTCTGAACAACTGGCATCATGTCGAAATCATTGTCCTAAAATGAAAATTAAGAAGTATGCTTATGACGTCACATGACGTCATATGACGTCATGACTCAAAATATTTGTAGAAATTCTGCAGAACTGCAAACTGTGTAAGTTTCAACTTTCTATCTCATCCTGAAGCTCTTTTATCCTAAAATGAAATTTTCGGTCCTATGTTCGAATCTTATTTCAGCCACAGAACTTCGGTTTTTCGGAATTTCGGTTAGCTGACAGGATATGCACACCTTTGATTCAAGATGTACCATCTGTGAAAATTTGAAGAAAATCCGACCATAAATGACGGCTGTAGAGCGCGAACACCATTTTTCACTATTTTTTAGCTGTGACGTCATGTGACGTCATAGGGTGCTGAAAATCATTGAAATCAAAATTTCCTCACGTGACTAATAAGCCATAAAAATTTTATCGTCCTAGGACTATTGCAACATATAAAAATAAGCGTTTAGTTAGGAAGAAGAAAAGAATAATAATAATAATAACTAGATGTCATTCGTTTAAACGAATGATAGGACTTTCTGCAACATCTGCTTTATATAGTATATATAGAAGATGACATAATAGATAATCTGTCCAAATTGCAACTTTCTATCTCCTCTATTTCTATATAAAATAGCACAAATAGAACACATTCTGTGAATTTTAATAAAAGTCCGCCCATATCTTGCACATGTAGTTTACATACAACATTTATACTATGTCATATGACATGAAAGAAAAATGAAACAGTGTTCAAATGTAAGTTTCTAACTTTCATCACACATAGAATTTCATCACTCCAGCTCAGTTGTAACCTTGTTTAATTTTAGCCTCATTAGGAAGAAGTATTGAATATTTGTATAGTGCTATATCCTTTCGACACCTGTAACGTAGTTAATCGTATGTAGCGATTTTGGCGTTCCAGCTCAGTTGTTTTTTAGATTCCTGGAATTTCGAACTATGGTGATATTTTGAAAGGTAACATCCCAGCCTACAAACTGATGCAATATGAATATCGTTAGCATAACAATGCAGTTTTTAGATGGTCTAAAATGTGGGGCTACGTGTGAATTTTTCAAGGCTTGCAAACTGCTCGCTAGCTACATAGTGTTGCAAATACGGATTTTTGTCTTGTGCCGTTTACATGTATTAACTTCAATGCTTATTTTGGAAACAGTCAACATTCGACAAAAACAACAACAACAACAAAAAAAAAAAGAACAAAATCAAGATATAGCCCATTAATTGCAATTTGATTTTTTTTTTTTTTTTTTTTTTTTTTTTTTTTTTTAAGTCGTTGCGCAAGTATTTAAGCCTGGTGACCCCTGCGCGTGACCTTTTCCATATTTTTATGATGCATGATTATGAAATATCTTATTTTCCATGTAACTTTCTTATATGAAGTCCAATTTCAATAAACTTGGTACCCTTAAAAGAAACTCTTAAAACATGCTACATTTTATACGCATAATGTATAAACTTATCTTCAGTCGTTTCTGAGATATTGACTGTTAAACCTCAAGAAAACAGCATATTATCAGCAAAATTAGCTTCATTTCGTTTAGTTTTTTTGCTTATAAATTGGTATTGCGTAAACCAATTTTAATAAACTAAATATCTTTGGAAACGTCAATTATTCAGCTATAATTCTTATTCATACATATATTTACAAAAATCGATATTTATTGAGATATGGCTACATATATGCAGTAGGGGTGAAATCAAAATTTCCTCACGTGCCTAATAAGCCATAAAAATTTCATCGTCCTAGGACTAGTGCAACATATTAAAATAAGCGTTTAGTTAGGAAGAAGAAAAGAATAATAGTAAGAAACAAATGACGTCACGTGACGTCATATGACGTCACGACTCAAAATATTTGTAGAAATTCTGCAGAACTGCAAACTGTGTAAGTTTCTACTTTCTATCTCATCCTGAAGCTCTTTAATCCTAAAATGAAATTTTCGGTCCTATGTTCGAATCTTATTTCAGCGACAGAACTTCGGTCTTTCGGAATTTCGGTTAGCTGACAGGATATGCACACCTTTGATTCAAGATGTACCATCTGTGAAAATTTGAAGAAAATCAGACCATAAATGACGGCTGTAGAGCGTAAACACCATTTTTCACTATTTTTTGCTGTGACGTCATGTGACGTCATAGGGTGCTGAAGATGCTTTTGTTCAAAAGCGCATACTTTGCTTTCATAACTCTGAAATTTTCATTATTCTGAACAACTGGCATCATGTCGAAATCATTGCCCAAAAATGAAAATTAAGAAGTATGCTTATGACGTCACATGACTTCATATGACGTCACGACTCAAAATTTTTGTAGAAATTCTGCAGAACTGCAAACTGTGTAAGTTTCAACTTTCCATCTCATCCTGAAGCTCTTTTATCCTAAAATGAAATTTTCGGTCCTATGTTCGAATCTTATTTCAGCCACAGAACTTCGGTCTTTCGGAATTTCGGTTAGCTGACAGGATATGCACACCTTTGATTCAAGATGTACCATCTGTGAAAATTTGAAGAAAATCCGACCATAAATGACGGCTGTAGAGCGCGAACACCTTTTTTCACTATTTTTAGCTGTGACGTCACATGACGTCATAGGGTGCTGAAGATGCTTTTGTTCAAAAGCGCATACTTTGCTTTCATAACTCTGAAATTTTCATTATTCTGAACAACTGGCATCATGTCGAAATCATTGCCCTAAAATGAAAATTAAGAAGTATGCTTATGACGTCACATGACGTCATATGACGTCACGCCTCAAAATATTTGTAGAAATTCTGCAGAACTGCAAACTGTGTAAGTTTCAACTTTCTATCTCATCCTGAAGCTCTTTTATCCTAAAATGAAATTTTCGGTCCTATGTTCGAATCTTATTTCAGCCACAGAACTTCGGTCTTTCGGAATTTCGGTTAGCTGACAGGATATGCACACCTTTGATTCAAGATGTACCATCTGTAAAAATTTGAAGAAAATCCGACCATAAATGACGGCTGTAGAGCGCGAACACCATTTTTCACTATTTTTAGCTGTGACGTCATGTGACGTCATAGGGTGCTGAAAATCATTGAAATCAAAATTTCCTCACGTGACTAATAAGCCATAAAAATTTCATCGTCCTAGGACTATTGCAACATATAAAAATAAGCGTTTAGTTAGGAAGAAGAAAAGAATAATAATAATAATAATAAACACTAGATGTCATTCGTGAAAACGAATGATAGGACTTTCTGCAAACTGTGTTAATGCAAAAAGCAGGAGATAGAAGCTTCGTGCAATGACTCACCTCTGTATTACATGTTCATGCTGAACAATTGACATTTTATTCCGAAATTAGTGCAAACAATAAGAACTAAGTATTAGTCTGTGACGTAACATGATGTCATATGACGTCAGGACATGACCGCAAACTTGATTTCTAGTTTAAAAGTCCTATGTTCGAATCTTACTCCAGCCACAATACTTCCTGAAGCTCCTTATTCCTAGAATGAAATTTACGGTCCTATGTTCGAATCTTATTTCAGCAACAGAACTTCGGTTTTTCGGAATTAAGGTGAGGTGACAAAATATTCACACCTTAGTTTCAAGATGTACCATCTGTAAAAATGTGAAGAAAATCTGATCATAAATAATACGATGTGACGTTATAGGGTGCTGAAGATCCTTTTTTCAAAAGCGCATACCATACTCTCATAACTCTGAATTTTTCATTTTTCTGAACAACTGGCATCATGTCGAAATCATTGCCCTAAAATGAATATCAAGAAGTATGCTTATGACGTCACATGACGTCATATGACGTCACGACTCAAAATATTTGTAGAAATTCTGCAGAACTGCAAACTGTGTAAGTTTCTACTTTCTATCTCATCCTGAAGCTCTTTAATCCTAAAATGAAATTTTCGGTCCTATGTTCGAATCTTATTTCAGCCACAGAACTTCGGTCTTTCGGAATTTCGGTTAGCTGACAGGATATGCACACATTAGTTTTAAATTGTTTCATCTGTGAAAATTTGAAGAAAATCCGACTATAAATGACGGCTGTAGAGCGCGAACACCATTTTTCACTATTTTTAGCTCTGACGTCATGTGACGTCATAGGGTGCTGATGATGCTTTTGTTTAAACGCGCAAACTTTACTGTCATAACTCTGAAATTTTCATTATTCTGAACAACTGGCATCATATCGAAATCATTGCACTAAAATGAAAAATAAGAAGTAGGCCTATGACGTCATATGACGTCATATGACGTCACGACTTACAATATATGTAGAAATACTGCAGAACTGCAAAATGTGTAAGTTTCAACATTCTATCTCATCCTGAAGCTCTTTAATCCTAAAATGAAATTTTCGGTCCTATGTTCGAATCTTATTTCAGCCACAGAACTTCGGTCTTTCGGAAATTCGGTTAGCTGACAGGATATGCACACCTTTGATTCAAGATGTACGATCTGTGAAAATTTGAAGAAAATCCGACCATAAATGACGGCTGTAGAGCGCGAACACCATTTTTCACTATTTTTAGCTGTGACGTCATGTGACGTCATAGGGTGCTGAAGATGCTTTTGTTCAAAAGCGCATAGTTTCATGTCAAAACTCTGAAATTTTCATTATTCTGAACAACTGGCATCATGTCGAAACCATTGCCCAAAAATGCAAATTAAGAATTATGCCTATGACGTCACATGACGTCCTATGACGTCACAACTCAAAATATATGTAGAAATTCTGCAGAACTGCAAACTGTGTAAGTTTCAACTTTCTATCTCATCCTGAAGCTCTTTAATCCTAAAATGAAATTTTCGGTCCTATGTTCGAATCTCATTTCAGCCACAGAACTTCGGTCTTTCGGAATTTCGGTTAGCTGACAGGATATGCACACCTTTGATTCAAGATGTACAATCTGTTAAAATTTGAAGAAAATCCGACCATAAATGACGGCTGTAGAGCGCGAACACTATTTTTCACTATTTTTAGCTGTGACGTCATGTGACGTCATAGGGTGCTGAAAATCATTGAAATCAAAATTTCCTCACGTGACTAATAAGCTATAAAAATTTCATCGTCCTAGGACTATTGCAACATATAAAAATAAGCGTTTAGTTAGGAAGAAGAAAAGAATAATAATAATAATAATAATAAAAATAACAAACCCAAATATGACTTTCTGCTTTAGTCAGAAAGTCCAATAATATATAAACATAACAAACCCAATAGGACTATTTGCTTTAGGCAGAAAGTCCTAATAAAGATTTCATTCGTTGATACGAATGATAGGACTTTCTGCTAAAATTGAAAATATTAAGATTAATTCCGTTTTGAAAGAATATATTTAAATTCTCTACCCTTTACTCTTTTTTTTTTTTCGTATGGACTTCTTTTAGCTTTGATGTCACATGACGTCATAGGGTGCTGAAGATGCTTTGTTCAAAAACGATATGTTACTGTCATATCTCTGGTGCTGAAGATGCTTTTGTTCAAAAGCGCATACTTAACTGCATAACTCTGAAATTTTCATTACTCTGAACAACTGGCATCATGTCGAAATCATTGCCCTAAATGAAAATTTAGAAGTATGCTTTGAAGTCACATGACGTCATTGACGTCACCACACAAAATATATGTAGAGATTCTGCAGAACTGCAAACTGTGTAAGTTTCATCTTTCTGTCTCATCCTGAAGCTCTTTAATCCTAAAATGAAATTTTCGGACCTATGTTCGAATCTTATTTCAGCCACAGAACTTCGGTCTTTCGGAATTTCGGTAAGCTGGCAGGATATGTACACCTTAGTTTCAAGGTGTACCATCTGTGAAAAATGAAGAAAATCCGACCATAAATGGCGGCTGTAGAGCGTGAAAACCATTTTTCACTATTTTTAGCTCTACGTCACATAACGTCATAGGGTGCTGAAGATGCTTTTGTTCAAAAGCGCATTTGTTACTGTCATAACTCTAAATCTTCATTATTCTGAACAACTGGCATCATGTCGAAATCATTGCCCTAAAATGAAAATTAAGAAGTATGCTTATGACGTCACACGACGACATTTGACGTCACGACTCAAAATATATTAAGAAATTCTGCAGAACTGCAAACTGTGTAAGTTTCAACTTTCTATCTTACCTGAAGCTCTTTAATCCTAAAATGAAATTTTCGGTCCTATGTTCGAATCTAATTTCAGCCACAGAACGTCGGTCTTTCGGAATTTCAGTTAGCTTACAGGATATGCACACCTAAGTTTCAAGATGTACCATCTGTGAAAATTTGAAGAATATCCGGCCATAAATGGCGGCTGTAGAGCGTGAACACCATTTTTCACTATTTTTAACTGTGACGACACATAACGTCATAGGGTGCTGTAGATGCTTTTGTTCAAAAGCGCATATGTTGCTATTATAACTCTGAAATTTTCATTATTCTGAACAACTGGCATCATGTCGAAATCATTACCTAAAATGAAAATTAAGAAGTATGCCTATGACGTCACATGACGTCATATGACGTCAGACTCAAAATATATGTAGAAATTCTGCAGAACTGCAAACTGTGTAAGTATCAACTTTCTATCTCATCCTGAAGCTCTTTCATCCTAAAATGAAATTTTCTGGTCCTTTGTTCGAATCTTATTTCAGCCACAGAACTTCGGTTTTTCGGACTTTCGGTTAGCTGACAAGCTATGCACACCTTAGTTTCAAGATGTACCATCTGTGAAAATTTGAAGTAACTCCGACAATCAATGACGGCTGTAGAGCGCGACCACAATTTTTCACTATATTTAGCTGTGACGATCATGTGACGTCATAGGCTGCTGATAATCATTGAAATCAAAATTTCCTCATTTGACCTAATTACCCATAAAAATTTCATCGTCCCAGGACTATTGCAACATGTTAAACTAAGCATTTAGTTAGGAAGAAGAAAAGAATTATAATAATAAAAAAATGACGTCACGTGACGTCATATGACGTTTATTTTCACATAATTGTTAGACACCCAGAGACCTACTAACTGACAAAATTTCAACTTTCTTTCTCAAAAAGGACAGTTTTTATAAGCATTTAAAAATTGACGTCCTTGGTTCGAATCTTGGATCCGCCATAGATGCTTGGACTTTTCAAATTTTGAAAAACGGACACCGGTATACACAATAAGAACGTAATATACACATTCTGTGAAAATTTGATGAAAATCGGCCCATTAATAATGGCTCTGGACCGTGTACAAACTTACGTAGTCAATTTCAAATGTGACGTCATATGACGTCATAGGCTTCTGAAAATCATTGAAATCGAAATTTCAGCGTCTGACTCATTTATCATTAAATTTTCATTGCCCTTCGACAATTTCAACATATAGAAATACTCTTATTAATATTAGAAATACATTATCATATAATGACGTCACGTAACGTCATATGACGTTTATTTTCACAAAATGTTTAAGACTCCCAGAGACCTATATACTGACCAAATATCAACTTTCTATCTCAAAAGGACCGATTTTATAAGCATTTAAAAATTTACGACCTTGGTTCGAATCTTGAATTCGCTATAGAACCATGGACTTTTTGAATTTTGAAAAAGGGACAACGAGATGCACAACTAGAACTTAATATACACATTCTGTGAAAATTTGATGAAAATCGGTTCATAAACAATGGCTGTAGACCGCGTACAAACTTTTGTGCATATTTCAAGTGTGACGTCGTATGACGTCATAGACATATGAAATTCATAGAAATCAAAATTTCAGCGTTTGAAGCATGTGTCATTAAATTTTCATTGCCCTTCGACAATTTCAACATATAGAGATATTATTGTTAATATTAAAAACATTATCATATAATGACGTCACGTGACGTCATATGACATTTATTTTCACAAAATGTTTAAAATTGACCTATATACTGCTAAATATCAATCTTCTATCTCAAATAGGACCGATTTTATAAGCATTTAAAAATTTACGACCTTGGTTCGAATCTTGGATTCGCTATAAAACGGACAAGGGATGCACAACTAGAGCCTAACATACACATTCTGTGAAACTTTTTTGAAAATCGGTCCAGAAATAATGACTGTAGACCGCGTACAAACTTTTTCACGTGACGTCAAATCTGACGTTATATGACGTCATATGAATATATAATTCATTGCATTCGAAAGCTCATGGTTTGAAATATATGCCATAAAATTTTCATTGTTCTGAGTCAATGGCAACACCTCGAAATTAACACAAATATAAGAGGAAGAAAAAAAGAATAAGAAGAAGAAGAATAACTAGATTTCATTCGTTGAAACGAATGATAGGACTTTCTGCTACATTTGTTAAAATAATAATAAACAAATGACGTCACGTGACGTCATATGACGTTTATTTTCACATAATTGTTAAGACACCCAGAGACCTACTAACTGACAAAATTTCAACTTTCTATCTCAAATAGGACAGTTTTTATAAGCATTTAAATATTGACGTCATTGGTTCGAATCTTGGATCCGCCATATATGCTTGGACTTTTCGAATTTTGAAAAACGGACACCGGTATACACAATAAGAACGTAATATACACATTCTGTGAAAATTTGATGAAAATCGGTTCATTAATAATGGCTCTGGACCGCGTACAATCTTTGTTGCATATTTCAAGTGTGACGTCATATGACGTCATAGGCATATGAAAATCATAGAAATCAAAATTTCAGCGTTTGAAGCATGTGTCATTAAATTTTCATTGCCCTTCGACAATTTCAACATATAGAAATATTCTTGTTAATATTAGAAATACATTATCATATAATGATTTTAACATATGCATTTAAAATTCAATATTAAAAATTTACGACCTAGGTTCGAATCTTGGATTCGCTATAGAACCATGGACTTTTCGAATTTGAAAAACGGACACCGGGATGCACAACTAGAGCCTAACATACATATTCTGTGATATTTTGATGAAAATCGGTCCAGAAATAATGGCTGTAGACCGCGTACAAACTTTTTCACCTGACGTCAAATCTGACGTTATATGACGTCGTATGATATAAAAATTCATTGCATCCGAAAGCTCATGGTTTGAAATATATGCCTTAAAATTTCCATTGTTCTGAGTCAATGGCAACACCTCGAAATTAACACAAATATAAGAGGAAGAAAAAAAGAATAAGAAGAGAAGAATAATAAAAAAAACAGTACAAACCCAATATGACTTTCTGCCTGTAGGCAGAAAGTCCTAAAAAAAAACAGTACAAACCAATATGACTTTCTGCCTGTAGGCAGAAAGTCCTAATAACAAACCCAATAGGACTTTCTGCTTTAGCAGAAAGTCCTAATAATAAACATAACAAACCCAATAGGACTTTCTGCTTTAGGCAGAAAGTCCTTAATAATAAGAAAAAACATAACAAACCCAATAGGTCTTTCTGCTTGAGGCAGAAAGCCCTAATTAGATAATTTCATATAAATTGGCCTGTAATCATAAGCTACACAATATTCTTTCACTAAATAAATCAATTCAACATAAAAATACTTAAAATGAGAACAATTAAAATGAGAACAATTAGGGTATACAAATCAAATTTTTGGGGATAATTTGTGTTTTGACCTTGAACTTGACTTTATATATGGTATTCATCAATGAAACATCCAATGATTATTGATACAGCAATTAAATGGTGGCCATCTTGGATAATGTGTATGTGAGTAAACTACCAAAGTTTTTACATAATCTAAATAGAGATATCATACAATACAGTTTTAAATAAAAGAATACACACATAACCATATTTCTATCACTAAAAGCAATCCATTTGAGTATTAAACATGCATAAAATGAGAAAAAGTAGGCAGGAGATATCAAATTTTGGCGTATTTTTTGTACTCTGACCCTGAAATGACCTTGACTTTAATTTGCTATTGTTGTATATGAATTTGATGTACATTATGGAAGAAGTAATAATCATGCAAATATTTGAACTACCTCTGTAAATAAATCTGTAACAAACAGATAAAATAATTTCACTGAACTTGCGATTTATGGCGGCCATCTTGGACGCCATCTTGGATTTCCAAGTCCGCACCAGGTGTTGGCAATTTGTGCCGGCAGTTTCATATAGTACAGACATTGGCGAAACATTTTGGTATATAACAATGCTTGTTCTACTTTTATGGCCACCTGTCACCCCACTATAAATGATATATTGGATGAGTTCAAAAATGAGAAACTAGGTATCCAGGTCAAATCTTAGAAAAATCTTGTGAACATGCTTGAGGCCACATTTTTTATGCTCACCGAAGGTGACGCATATAGTCGCCGCTTCGTCCGTTCGTTTGTCCGTCACACTTTCCTTGTCCGGGCTATTTCTCAGGAACTAATGGCTTGAATTCAATGAAACTTAACGGAAGCTTTATTACCAAGAGGAGATGCACATATCGTCAGCATGACCCGATTCCTAAATTTTTCAAAGATTTAAGGCCCTTGACTTTTTGGCCTATAGTACATATTGCATGATTCTTGTCCGGGCTATTTCTCAGGAACTAATGGCTTGAATTCAACAAAAACTTTATGGGAAGCTTTATCACCAAGAGTAGATACGCATATCGTCGGCGTGACCCGATTCCTAAATTTTTCAATGAGCTAAGGCCCCATGACTTTTTGGCCTATAGTACATATTGCATGATTCTTGTCCGGGCTATTTCTCAGGAACTAATGGCTTGAATTCAACAAAACTTTATGGGAAGCTTTATCACCAAGAGTAGATACGCAAATCGTCGGCGTGACCTGGTTCCTCAATTTTTCACAGAGTTATGGCCCCTTGACTTTTTGGCCTATAGTACATATTGGATGATTCTTGTCCGGGCTATTTCTCAGGAACTAATGGCTTGAATTCAATGAAACTTAATGGGAAGCTTTATTACCAAGAGGAGATGCGCATATCGTCAGCATGACCCGATTCCTAAATTTTTCAAAGATTTAAGGCCCCTTGACTTTTTGGCCTATAGTACATATTGCATGATTCTTGTCTGGGCTATTTCTCAGGAACAAATGGCTTGAATTCAACAAAACTTTATGGGAAGCTTTATCACCAAGAGTTGATACACATATCGTCGGCGTGACCTGGTTCCTCAATTTTTCACAGAGTTATGGCCCCTTGACTTTTTGGCCTATAGTACATATTGCATGATTCTTGTCCGGGCTATTTCTCAGGAACAAATGGCTTGAATTCAACAAAACTTTATGGGAAGCTTTATCACCAAGAGTAGATACGCATATCGTCAGTGTGACCCGATTCCTAAATTTTTCAAAGAGCTAAGGCCCCTTGACTTTTTGGCCTATAGTACATATTGCATGATTCTTGTCCGGGCTATTTCTCAGGAACTAATGGCTTGAATTCAACAAAACCTTATGGGAAGCTTTATTACCAAGAGTAGATACGCATATCGTCGACGTGACCTGGTTCCTCAATTTTTAAGAGAGTTATGGCCCCTACTGCCATGTTGTTGACTAATATTCATGTCATTTGCCTAATTTAACAGGAGATATCATTTAAACAAAACCCCACAAAATTCAATATGCTAGTAATGTCAATCATAATCATGTCAGCTAATTGTTGTTTAGGCCATTATACACTATTTCAAATATCCAGTCATATGCCAAGAGTGTTGGTTAACCTCTTTGATATGAGCACACATTGAAATGTATGACTTAATTTTTAGTAGTATAAAAACTTTAAAAAAAATCAATGAAAGATCTGATGAATAACATGTATTATCACATTAAATAGTAAACTGTTACTAAGTCTCCAAATTAGAGTTGGTAAAACATCTGATGAGGAGAATAGATATGATTTAGGAATGGGGATTTCAACATATCCTCCCACCCATTGACCAAGGCCTTATTTGTAACAATGACGTTCTTCGGGGAGCATCTGTCAGTTCTACTGACTTTCTTGTTGCTCAATATTCATGAAACTTTACCAGGATGTTTGTCTTTATGCTATGTCAGATGAGTTTTAAATTGGAAAAAAACGTTAACACTCTAGAGGCAACAGTTTTGGCCCAGTCTTCATGAAATTTGGTCAGGATGTTCGTCTACATGATATCTTGGGTGAGTTTTGAAATTGGGTCACTTAAGGTCAAAAACTAGGTCACCAGGTCAAATCTTAGACTTTAGACTAACCTTAATGTAACTTGGTCAAATGTTTATTTACATCAAAGCTCAGATGAATTCAGAACTGGGCAACATAGGGTCAAAAAGTAGGTCACCAGGGCAAATTTTAGAAAAATCTTGTGAACACTCTAGAGGCCTTATATATATTTTAGTCCCAGTGTTCATTAAACTTGATATGAATGATGACTGCATGAATTCCCAGTTGAGTGCAAATTCAGGTAGGATCAAAATGTAGGTCACTTAGTCAAATGTTAGAAAAACACTTAACCCTTTCCCTCATAGAGGAAACCATGAAAAGACCTATGCGAACAACATAAAACCAGATCAGCCTGCGAGTAACTCACAGGCTGATCAGGTTTTATGCTGTTCGCTGCTCCTCAGTGGTCTGGAAATGAGGATTTTATAATTAAATTTGGTAAGGTTTAACTGTGGTTTTCTGCAGATCAGGCTTTATGTGGTACCTATTGAGTGCGTCAAAATGAATCTATATGAGGGAAAGGGTTAAGATGACAGATTTTTTTGTCATTATGCCTAAAACAGCCATCTTACTCAGGTGAGCGACTAAGGGCCATCTTAGCCCTCTTGTTTTTGTACTATAATTGCCGTTGATTCGGAGAGTAGTGTGTACGGTATGGTGATGTGAAGTGGTTACATAGCTCTTCAGCATATCTCATTATGATAAATTATACGCCGCCCATCGTTTATCAAAACAATATCAGTGTGAAAATTGACATTCAATTACAATTTATCACTATTTGAAATTAAGCTGAGGTGAACTTATTATGATGTATTGATATGAGGAGCCTTTTTTAATGTTTAAATGAAACAAATTACCAGGTAAAGCTGATCTAATTATCATTTATTGTTTACATCCGGAGAAAAAGATTGGCTATTTTCCGGGGGTTTTTAATCCATAGTAAGATTATGCAGGCTATCATAATAAACAAAAATACTATTATTTAGGTTTATGCAGTGGATTTTAAACAATGTTTGTGTATTTTATCGAGTAACTGCTTGGTATTGAATATCCATACGAAATGAATGCTAATTATTATCCCCCGCCGAAAGGCGGCGGGGGATATAGTAATAGTCTCCATTCGTCCGTCCGACATTTTTGTCCGGAGCATAAGTCAAAAAGTATTTGAGATATCAACTTGATACTTCATAGGTGAATAGATCTCATTGAGGAGGAGTGCAGTGCACAAGTATGATAACTCTACCTTTCCTAATTTTTGAGTTATTGCCCTTTGTTATTTTTCAGACTTAATTTTTGTCCGGAGCATAACTCGAAAAGTATTTGAGGTATCAGCTTGGAACTTCATAGGTGAATATATCTCATTGAGAAGAAGTGCAGTGCACAAGAATGATAACTCTACCTTTCCTAATTTTTGAGTTATTGCCCTTTGTTATTTTTCAGATTTTTTTTTGTCCGGTGCATAAGTCGAAAAGTATTTGAGGTATCAACTTTATACTTCATAGGTGAATAGATCTTATTGAGGAGGAGTGCAGTGCACAAGAATGATAACTCTACCTTTCCTAATTTTTTAGTTATTGCCCTGTTATTTTTCAGACTTAATTTTTGTCCAGAGCATAAGTCGAAAAGTATTTGAGGTATCAACTTGATACTTCATAGGTGAATAGATCTCATTGAGAAGGAGTGCAATGCACAAGAATGATAACTCTATCTTTCCACATTTTTGAGTTACTGCCCTTTGTTATTTTTCAGATTTAAATTCTTGTCCGCAGCATATGTCAAAAAAGTATTTGAAATATCAACTTGATACTTCTTAGGTGAATAGATCTGATTGAGGAGGAGTGCAGTGCATAAGAATGATAACTCTACCTTTCATAATTTTTGAGTTATTTTTTTAGACTTAATTTTTGTCCGCAGCATAAGTTTAAAAGAATTTGAGGTATCAACTTGGAACTTAAATAGGTGGATAGATTTTATTGGGGAGGAGTGCAGTGTGAAGAATGAAAAACTCTGCCTTTCATAATTTTTGAGTTTTTGCCCTTTATTTTTTTTTAGACTGAATTTTTGTCCAGAGCATAAGTTTAAAAGAATTTGAGATATCAACTTGGAACTTCATAGATGGATAGATCTTATTGGGGAGGAGTGCAGTGCACAGAATGAAAAACTCTACCTTTCATAATTTTTGAGCTTTTGCCCTTTGTTATTTTTCAGGCTTAATTTTTATCACACTTACCTGTAGACCTCAAAATGAGGAATTAGTAGGTCTTCACAGGTTTTCATATCTATAATCAATTTAAACATCAGGCTTCATTACCAAAAATTTTCTTTTAAAAATGAAATATTCTACTCTCCAACACATCTTCTAAAGAGCAAGCGTTCGGCCGGGGGATGGCCATGTCAACATGGCTCTTGTTGTGGTTGGATTATTATACCGAGAAACCTGCATTTTTGGGCCGATCATTAACACTGGATTGCGTAATCATAAAACTGTCCCCAAACATAAAGCTTACCACTTGGGGTGTTTAATTGTTATCACTTCCGCGTGTCAGTGCACTAGCATTTTAAAAATACTGACCGCAAAACCCTTTTAAATACATATAGATATAGAGGAGATAGATTATTTCGTGGTAAGCCCATGCAAATGACGCAATATATTTTTGGGGTCCATAGATCAACGTGATAAACTGGTAAAAGCGAAATAGCAGTCCACGATATAGGGGCGTTGTACTATGTAGCAAAATGATAGGAAATGAACGGCAAGAATGCATAAAGCGAAAATTGGCTGGATTGACGGAGCGCACCTACGGCCTGCGATTGTTCAATTTTAAAAGGGGCCGTTGTTAAAAAAATTGCGGGAACCCGCGGCCTAGGCACAACACTGTATAAGTGTGTACATTGCATCTTATGATACACGACCAGGGCGCATGGTTGGATATCAGAGACATAAAGAAAGTTCATTGCAAAAATAATATATTTTCTTGAAATTGTCCGAATCCATCCATGAATTCGATGTCAAATTGTTGTGTTTTTCCCCCGAACACCAAATGCAAACCACAGCCATTGATCCAAGGTATTCCAACATAACAGCGATAAAATCGAAAGATATGACAAAAAAATAAACATGTTAATTTTTTTTGTATAAAACAACAAACATTGTGTATTTTACATCGTGTTCATGTTGTAATATAACGCTATGATACAATTTAGCTTACAGTTTGTATTTTCAAATATATCTATTAAGAGAAAAATTTCATTAAGCGACCACTTTTTTGCAGTCCCTTGAGCGGTCTCTTAATACAATGTCGACTGTATATAGTGAAATCTTTAAATGACATCTTCTCTAAAACCGCTGGACAGAATTTGATTTTTATTTGGCAGGGATGATCCTTGTGTGAAGCTTCACAAAGGTTGCTAAAATTATTCGATCCGTAAAAAAAACACGGCTGCCCGGGGCGGGGTAATTTGCCTAATATGTATATAGTGAAACACCAAACGACATCTCCTGAAATTAAATTTGGGCAGAATTTGATTATATTTGGCAGGGATGATCCTTTTGTGAAGCTTCACAAAAGTTGCTGAAATTATTCCGATCCATTAAAAAAACCATGGCCACCAGGGGCAGGGGTTTTGCCAAATATGTAATAGTTTAAATCTTTAAATGACATCTCCTCTGAAATTGCTGGACAGAATTTGATAAAACTTTACTGGGATCATCTACAAAACTACTGGCCAGATTTTAAAATGTTTTAATACAGACGATGTTCCTTGGGTAACCGTATAATCAGGTGAGCGAACCCGGCCACCATGGCCCTCTTGTATTTCTAATTATGGCCCTTTTCTAACTTGGATACTTGGTTAGTTTTGCTTGCACAGTGTTATTATGCTTATGTCTCAGTAAGTAGGCATGGGATTGATTTTAGACTTTATAAACCTATTAAGGGGTATCGGATTATCAAGGTATACATTAGGGCTTTCTGCCTCAAGCAGAAAGACCTTTGGGTTTGGGTTTTGTTTTTTTACTCACCTGAGCACTTGTGCTCAGGGTAAACTTTTGTGATCGCCCTTTTTTCCGTCGTGGGGTCGTCTCGGATAGTCGAAATTGGTCATGGGGATAAAAAAAATAGGTTACCGGTCAATCTTAGAAAAAAACCCTTTTGAAACTTTAGGGACCACAGTTTTTGATTACCTTAAAGATCTTGGCAGAGATTTTGTTTACATCAAATTTTTGTGAATTCAGAATGGGCAACATAGGGAAAAAGTAGGGCACCAGGGAATTTAAAAAAAAATCTTGCGAACACTTAGGGCCACATTTTTTTTCACGTGTTCATTAAACTTTTTAGAAGATAACTGATGAATTCCCGTTGAGTGCAAATTTAGTAGGGTCAAAATGTAGGCCTTAGCAAATGTTAGAAAAACACTTTAGATGCCAGATTTTTGACATTATGCCTAACACAGCCATCTTACTCGGGGAGCGACACAGGGCTATCTTAGCCCCCTTGTTCTTATTAGGCAGAAAGTCGTATTGGGTTTGTACTGTTTTTTTAACTCGACTTGCGAAGAATACGAGAGCTATTGTAGTTCCCTTCGTTGGCGTCGGCGTCAGGGTTGGCTTTTGCAGTTTTTGGGTTAAAATTTTGTGTGCAAGTTACTGTCAACCTTATATCTCAATAACCATTTATGGTATTGACTTAAAAGTTAAGAAATATGTTTGGGGGGCATCAGAAAACCAGGTAGATATATATTGACTGAATTTAATATAAATTTAAAGGGCCCTTTTTTAAACTTAGAAATTTTGTTTAAAGGTTTGCATACAATAGAAAATTTGGTTAAAGTTTTGCGTGCAAGCTACTATCTAGTTTGTATCTCAATAAACCATTCATGATATTGACTTGAAAGTGTTATATATTTTTAGGGACATCAGACAACCAAGGTAGATAACTCTTGATGGAATATATTACACATTATGGCCCTTATTTAACTTGTAAGGTATTTCTTGCTAAATCTCAGTATCCGGGCATGGGATTGTTTGAAACATCTTTAATATGTTAATCATTCTTTCGTGGTAGACAACTCTTGATGGAATATTTTAAAATTTATGCCCTTTTTTACCTTAGAAATTTTGGTTAAAGTTTTGTATGCAAGGTTCTTTCATGCTTATATCTCAAGAGTCCAGCATGGGATTGATTTGAAACATCTTTAATATGTTTAGGGGTATCATTCTGTAAAGGAAGATAACACTTGATGGAATATATTAAAATTTATGGCCCCCCTTTTAACTTAGAATTTTGGGTTTTAAATTTTTGCATTCAAGCTACTATCCAGCTTATATCAGAAATTGCTTGGGGAAATTTGACTAGAACGTTAAGGAGTGTCTTCAGGGCACAGAAATTTGAGGATAACTTTTGGACTGAATTTTATGCAAATTATGGCTCTTTTCTTGCTTGGATTTTTGGTTTTAAAATTTTGTATGCACATGTTATTGTGCTTATGTCAACTAGGATGTGATTGATTTAAGACATCATAAAAATATTAAGGGACTATCAAGGTATATTCATTTTTTACTATTACTGTGTACAGGGTATGTGAAGGTCAAGAATTGAAATAGATTTCATTTGATTTTACAAAAAAACATTTTGAATAGTTGATCGTGCTGTCCTCTGACAGCTTGTTTACTTTTCTTCTTTTCTTCTTCTTTTTAATATTTTTTTTTCTTACTCTTATATTTGTGTTAATTTCGATGTGTTGCCATGGCCCAAGCAATGAAAATTTTATGGCATATATTTCAAACCATGGGCTTTCGAATGCAATGAATTTTATATTCATATATGTCATATAACGTCAGATTTGATGTCAGGTGAAAAAATTTGTACGCGGTCTACAGCCATTATTTCTGAACCAATGTTCATTAAAATTTCACAGAATGAGCATGTTAGGCTGTAGTTGTGCATCCTGATTCAGTTTTTCAAAATTCGAAAAGGCAATGGTTCTAGGGCGAAATCAGGATTCAAACCATTGACTCAAATTTCAAATGCTTATAAAATCTCTTCCATATGCTAGAAAGGTATATTTTGACAGAATTAAGTCCTAGGTCTTCTTTACATTCTGAGAAGATGGACGTCATATGACGTCAAAAGTCCCAAAAAAAACAAAAAACACTTTCGTATTAAAATTAAAAAGGGTTTTAAACCCCCGCAAGCTTAATTTTTTGTATAAATTTGCATGAAAATTTGACTGAAGGTGCAGCAATGTCACTTCCGTTTCCAGAAAAATTCCAAAGGTCAATTACTTTTTTTTTCTTCGGCCTTAAATATCTCAAAAACGTTAAATTTTCTATCGAAGCCTTATGGTATATTTTGTTGTGCTTCAAAAAAACTTTCAGATGATATTTAGTTTTGATGATCGGGGTTGATTCAGTTGAGTTATGGCGAAAAAAATGTGTTTACCTCAGTGCGTTTAACAGTTTATATCTCGATGAATAGTATTTGTAAGCAATGTTTGGCTGTGCTTTTGATGCATTAAGTTTTACGATTGACCTAAGAATCATGGAGTAATGGCCTTTGAAAATGGTTAAAGTATAAGCAAATTTCATAAAAAAATAAGAATGTAAACATGTAAAATTTTAAGCGATTTTGCCGTTATCTCAAGGTTAACAGTTTATTTCTTGTCAATAAATATAGTTGAAACTTAAGCGAATGATTTGTAAAAAAATTTCCCAAGACCTTGTATTTACCTAGTATTTCAAAATTGGTTAAAGTATAAGGAAGTTACAGCCAAAATAAGGACTTTCGGGGAAATTTCGCCGTTTTTTTCACGGTTTAACTGCTTATATCGTGAAAGGCAGTTTATAAATGTGACAGGGGGATGCCTAGGTTTTTTCATGTGATTTTATTATGTTTTATGAAGCTTACGTATAGTACAGTACACAGACAACCAGCATTACCCAAAGAAACAACCGAAGTATAAATACAAAATGGCCGACCACGTTTTAACAGTTGGGCGTGTGCAGATTTAAACTTTTAAAAATACAATGTTCTACCCATTATCAAACGGTTTTACTCGACATAAACCTTAACAATAACTTGAAGTGAATCAAGCTGGACATGTCACAAAAACCACACCGGGTATCTAAATACAGACATTACAAAAATGGATTACATGGCTTGTTTACATCGAGACAGAGTGCTTGTGCGACACAGAGGCGTAGAGAAAATTCCTGGCGTAATGCATTAATTTGGGTAGTTGAGCTGGCAAATAAAGTCAGTCAACTGTCAAATTTTATATGATTTGTCAGAGAATGCTGCAAAATCCCCAATAGTAGATAAATAGACCCCAACCCAAAGATAAGTAAAATTTAGTTCATTGGTGTAAAAATTTACATGAACTAAGTATACCCCAAAAATGGTAACGAAACAGTAAAATTCTATTGAAATACAACTCCGTTTAGATTATATTATAGCAAAGGATTTCAATCATTAAAACACGATGACCCAAATTACAGACTAACAGACGTTGAGACAAAAAAAACCCCAAAAAAACTCTTTTTTTTTGCTCTGGGAAGTAAATCCAATTTGTCTTTATTTCGTCTTTTTTAATGACTCCCATTTAAATTTTTCCCTTCAAATTTTACGGTTGTTTTCTTGGACATTTTTTTTTATATTAATGCTGTAATCGGTGCTATCACTCTTTGGTAAATTAATGCATAATTATTTTTCAACACAAATATGGCGCATCTCTTTCAAGAATTAGTGGTGCAATGATGCTGTAATAAAATCCAAAAACGCCCTTGGCTGATCTGTCAATCAAATGCATGGACAGGTGATTTGGAAAAATATATACACACGCATGTGTTTTCAGTGCATGTAAACATGGGTCCCAGCAGGATTATGATATGTCGTCAAAAAATTTAAACATGTTGCACATCAAAAAGCTAGTCGCAAAGCGCATGGGGAAAACCCTGGGCTATTAACCATTTTGAAGTTGAACTGATTAAACGGTGCAGACAATTCATTAACCATGATAATTTGAGTTTTTGGTGTATCAAATTTGCATGCGTCCAGCGGGACGCATTGTTTTTAATTTTTTAAAGTGTGCGTCCTCGAGAGGGATCAAATTACATGTAACTTAGTGTTTTATTTTTTATACACACACATGTACTTGAATTACAGATTTTCAATTTGGCAAAAATATGTATTTCTAATACTGCAAAAGAAATTAAAAAATAACAACAAAAACAATTGTAAAAAAAAAAAAAAAGGAAAAAAAAACTGACTGGGATCGAACCTACAATTTATATATGTTTGGCTATTGTTGGAAATTCCACCCCATTATCTCCGCATGAATTGCGAATTGTCTCGGGCATATTATCTGTTTTCATTACAGTTATTTAAATACAGTTCCCAGCATCTATTTTCAACACATTTTTATTAGCTCAACTATTCGAAGAATATGAGAGCTATTGTAGTCGCCCTTGCGTCGGCGTTGGCGTTGCAGCTTTTGGGTTTTAAATTTTGCGTGCAAGTTACTATCAACCTTATATCTCAATAACCGTTTATGGTATTGACTTGAAAGTTTATAATATGTTCAGGGGCATCAGACAACCAAGGTATATAACTCTTGACTGAATTAAATATTAAATTATGGCCCTTTTTTAAATTAGAAATTTTGGTTAAAGTTTTGCATGCAAAAAAAATTTGGTTAAAGTTTTGCGTGCAAGCTTCTATCTAGTTTGTATCTCAATAACCATTGACTTGAAAGTTTAGAATATGTTTAGGGCATCAGACAACCAAAGAAGATAACTCTTGATGGAATATATTACAAATTATGACCCCTTTTTTAAACTTTGAATTTTGGTTAAAGTTTTGCATGCAAGGTACTTTCATGCTAATATCTCAGTATCCAGGCAGGGATTGATTTGAAACATCTGTAATATTTTAGGGGGATCATACTTTCATGGTAGATAACTCTTGATAGAGGATGTCACAAATTATGACCCCTTTTTAACTTAGAAATTTTGGTTAAAGTTTTGCATGCAAGTTACTTTTTATGCTAATATCTCAGTATCCGGCATGGGATTGATTTGAAACATCTTTAATATTTGAGGGGTATTATACTTTCATGGTAGATAACTCTTGATAGAGTATGTTACAAATTATGGCTCCTTTTTAACTTAAATTTTTGGTTAAATTTTTGCATGCAAGGTACTTTCTGTAATTTTCTCAATATCCAGGCTTTGGATTGATTTGAAACCTCTTAAATTGTTTATTTGTCCCATACTTTCATGGTAAATCCCCTTGATGGAATATGTTACAAATGATTGCCTTTCAACTTAGAAATTTGGTTAAAGTTTTGCGTGCAAGCTACTATCCAGTTTATATCTCAATAACCATTCATGACATTGACTTGAAAGTTTATGAATATGTTAGGGGTATCAGACAGTCAAGGTAGAAAACTCTTGATGAATATATTACATATTATGGGCCCATGTTTAACTTAGAAATTTTGGTAAAAAATTGCATGCAAGATACTCTCATTTCTTATATCTCAGTATCCAGGGATGCGATTGATTTTAAACATCTTTTAAAATGTTTAGGGGGACATACTTTCATCGTAGATGACTCTTGATGGAATATGTTACAAATTATGGCCCTTTTAACTTGAAATTTTGGTTAAAGTTTTGCATGCAAGTACTTTCATGCTAATATCTTAAGAGTCCGGGCATGGGATTGATTTGAAACATCTTATATATGTTTGGGGGTATCATACTATAAAGAAGAAACACTTGATGGAATATATTAAAAATTATGACCCTTTTAACTTAGAATTTTGGTTAAATTTTGCATTCAAGCTACTATCCAGCTTAATCTCAGAAATTAAATTGGGGAATTGACTAGAAAGTTAAGGATTTGGTCTTCAGGGGCATCAAAAACTAAGGAGGATAACTTTTTGGGACTGAATTTTGTACAAATTATGGCCCTTTTTCTAACTTGGATTTTTGGTAAAGTTTTGCATGCACAGTTATTGTGCTTATGTCTCAGTAACTGGGCATGGGATTGATTTTAGACATAAAAATATTAAGGGGTATCAGACTATCATGGTATATCTTTTTTTTACTTTTATTATATACAGGTTATGTGAAGGGCAAGAATTTGAAATAGATTTCATTTAATTTACCAACAAGCATTTTGAATAGTTGAGCGTGCTGTCCTCTGACAGCACTTGTTTAAATTTTGACTTCCTTAACGCAATCGTACTGAGTCTGAAATAAACATGAAAATTGTCACCATTTAGTGTTAAGAGAGAAAATAAATTTTGGAATTTTTTCTCTGTGTAGTAAAAATGGGGAAAATCTATAAATAAAAAAAAATCTTAATATAGCCCTGAAATGTTGTCCAATCCAAAATGTGTGCTTCCTTAGAACAGTTTCGCAAGAAACCCTGTTCTAAAAACCTTAAGATTTTATATAAATTAATTATACTGGGTTTTTATTGTTTTTATTTTTGTTTTTAAATGAAAAACCCCTGTATACAAGCACAAATGGAAGAGAATCAGCCTGTTGGTGGGTTGGACGGTCAGTCTCATGCGATCTGTAAGCAAAATCTTTTCCTGTACTTTCAGTCCATTTCACCTGATACTTGGCATAAATATTTTTCAGAAGCACTAAATGTGCAAGACGCAAATTTCACTTCATTCCCACAAGGATTACGAAGTTATTGCCTCTGAATCAACTTGAAATGTTTGTCCAGTGAATTCCTCTTTCAATTTCTGTCTGTTTCATTAATACTTAGCAAAAATGTATCATTAGCTTTTGTGCAAGAGGCAAATTTACTTCGTTCCCCAAATTAGTTGTTTTTCCTTTATTCGGTTTTAAAAAATTTTGTGACCCCAAACAAATTTTCTTAACCAACTCGTTCAAAATTTTGGTATAATTGATATCGGTGGAAGGTGGTGTCTAAATTTTTTATTTGAATGTCTAAGGATGGCAAGTTATTGCCCTGGTTGCTTTTTTGTTTATCTCCTTTGGTTAATTTTTTTTTTTCTTGTCCGGAACTTATCAATTTATCACTGTATTGCTTGAAAATTTAAAAAATGTAAGCAGAATCAAAGGGCAGCTATGAAAAGTCTTTCCAAGAACTGAACTCTACCTGGCCCCCATTTTTTTTTTTCCCCCTTTGTTAAATGCTTTTTTTTTTTGCCCGAAATTAACTTAAATATTATACATGGTTTTATTTGAAATTTAAATTTTTTAAAAAAAAACAGTGGCGATAGAAAAGTGAAAATGTCAAAGAACTGGATACCTTTTATCTGCTGTTCCAAAAAACCCTAATGATTCTCTACCCTTTTAAAAAATGACTTTATTACTTATTGATTGCGTCATATATAAATACAGGATACGGGTTCTTATCTATGCTCCCCCGGGGATTTGGCTTCCCTGTATAAAAGCTTTTTGGGGGGGGTATTAATCACCCACAGGCAGACAAGGTGCTGATATCATGCTGTTTTGGGCCCCGAAACTTTGACGGGGGTTTTTGTGTTTAAAAAAGGGAACTTTTGAACAAATATATACTTAGGGTACTTTTCTTGTTTAAGCGGAGAAAAAAAAAGGGGGGAAAGGGGGGGTTTTTTCTTGTTTTTGATGCCTTTATGAGTCCTATCACGTGGGATTGCACACTTTTAAATTTAACATTTTTGGAAAAAAGAAAAACCCTCTTTCACTTTTTCATAATTTTTAAACATTTTCGGAATTAATTTGGGAATGGCCCAGAACAGTGAAAATATGGGAAAAATTTAGACCATTCTTTTGAATGCAATGATTTTCAAAATTCAAGACGTCATATGACTTGACGCAGATTTGATGTCGTTAAAACGTTTTACACGCTCTCGAATTTTTTTTTGAATTGTTTTTTAGTTAATTTTCCCGAAGGGATAAGTTTGGTTTTGTTGTGCTCCTTACTTTCGTTTTCAAAAAAATTTTTTAAAAGACCCGGGGTTTTGTGGTGAAACCCAAATTTAAAAAAAATATGACCTCGAAATTTTAAAATTTTTTACAACTGACAAAAATACATTTTTCTTCTACGATCTTATGTATCGTAGGTTATATAGAGATGGTTTGTCAATTGAGTATTCATTTGAGATAAAAAGCTGAATTCCACATTTGTTTTTTTTTTTCAAGATTTCGGGGAATTTCTTTTTTTTTCTTTTTTGTCTTTTTTCCCCAAGGTAAAAAATTACAAAAAAATTTAGGCTATATTAAATATGCTGAATTTCATAGAATTTATTCACTCCATAACTTCAGATTGAACTAAATTGATGATTTTTCAAAAAATTTTCAAAGAGGATAGGTTACCTCAACCCCCTAAGTTTTTGCGTATTCGCATTAATAATTTTCATTTTTTGATTGAGTTTTAAGGGTTTGCAGAAAGCCCTTCTTTTTCCCTGCAAAAGGAATCGGGTTTCTTTTTCTTTTTTTCTTCTTTTTACGGTTAATTTCTATACGTTGAAATTTTGTTCAAGGATATTAATTTAATGGCATCACTTCAGATGCTAAAATTTTGATTTCTGTTTTCAATGCCTGTGACGTAATTTGCTTACACTTAACGTTGTCTAAAAAATTTTGTACGGGGTTAACGGCCTTTATTTTGGACCGTTTTCCCATCAAATTTTCACACAATTGTAGTTACGTTTGTTGTGCATCCCGGTGTCCTTTCCCCAAATTTCCAAAAGGAAAAGGGATTTAGGCATCCAAGATTCGAAACCATGACGTAAATTTCAAATACGTTAAAATAGCTTTCTGATGGTTATAAGAATGGTTTTTAGATGAATAAGTCCTAGATTTTTTTTTTTCTGGGACGACGAAAGCAATTGACGTCAAAAACGTCATCGGTAAAAAAGAATTTCTTATTTACGCATTAATTTTTGTTGCTAAAGTCAAAATGGTTTTTAAAATTAAAAGGGTATATTTTAGGGGAGGAAAATTTTTTTTTTCATTGATTTTCTTATGCCTATGACGTCATATGAATCAAACTTGGCGTGTCTACAAAAGTTTGTCCGGGTTCGGCCATTATTTCGGACGATTTCCATCAAATTTTCACACAATGTTATTTAGCTCTTTGTGACGTTTTTCCAAATTCGAAAAGGTACGGTTTTATGGGGGAATTCAAAATTAGAACATTTACGTCAAAATTTTTAGTTTTCGTTTTAAAAACACTTCAATTTCATAATTTTAGGGTGTTTTAAAAAAAAGGTATTTTTGGCTGATGGAGATTTTTAATTTTTTATGGGAAAATTTTTTTTTTTTA
>CM037791.1:55631548-55659205 GCA_021229015.1 Solen grandis | reverse complement strand
TCTCCCTAAGGCGTAAAAATTCCGCCCAGGGAAAATTTAGAAAATGGAAAAAAGATAAGGTAACTTAAATTTTTTTTAATTAAAATTGCGAGACGATTAAAAACTCGTTTACTTTCAGTTAAGGGGTTGCAGCTTTTTAAACCAATCTTTTAAATCTTAAAAAAACCCTTATCATAAAGACACATCATAAAAAATACACCTCAGCTAGCGTAAATTGCAAATGAAGTGCAATTTTACGCCGAAAATGACTTGATAAAAAAGGGGAAAATCGTCCCCTGAAAATTTTAAACTAAAATGAATGTGCTAAATTAGAAGATTCGGGAAACCACTTCATATCACCATACCGTACACATAAAAAATTTTAAGCTAAAAAAATATTTTAGTTAAAAGAAATTTTAAAATTCGGAAAAAAAAAAAAAACACAGAGGGAAAGGGTTGAAAGTTTATTAAATATGATCTAACTTTTTATCTTTATTCATCCCCATTAATTAAAACCATATGATCAGAAATCATTCAATAAATCAAAGATATGTACTGTATCAATTTAAATGTGTTCAAGATGTAAATGGCATGATCTCCAATTTGTTACAAGTTAGTGTTGCATTTAATGTAAAACAGTGCTTGTGGAAAGTTCAGTTTCTATTTGAATTAGATCTATTAATAAATTTGTAATTTTTTTTTACATATAAATTTTATATGGTATTTTCATTAAATGCAATAAACAGTATATTATGTAAACTGTTAATGAATTTAATGAAGGGGTAATCAAATGTGTATTTTTCTTTATTTTTTATTAAGAACGTCTCTTCGATATATGTCGTAAAAATCTCCCTGGCTGGACC
This sequence comes from Solen grandis, assembly GCA_021229015.1. Taxonomy (NCBI): domain Eukaryota; kingdom Metazoa; phylum Mollusca; class Bivalvia; order Adapedonta; family Solenidae; genus Solen; species Solen grandis. The sequence goes on along the minus strand of CM037791.1, from coordinate 55,658,363 downwards.
CCAAATCTCCCTGTGAAAATCTCAAAATCTCCCTGGGAGACATACTGAAAATATGGCATGTATGCAGATTCGATCACCCGCTCAACCCTAGTCCACATTTGTGTACCCGTGAATGTCTCACCACAGATAACAGAGACTAGAGAGCGTGTAAAATGTAAATGCGAGCAAACCCCGTATGAGCGATTCCATCCGAGTATTCCGCATTTATTGCGGCCCGCTGCAGCGGGCCGCACTATTTAATACGGGGTTGGAAAGTCGCTATGGAGAATTTGGCAGACTGCTTTACATTGGTTCACATTTTGTACTAAAAGTCATGTAAATGACGACTAAAATAAATTAAAATCGGACACAGTCTACCTTTTTGCTAGACTGCTTTAATTGTTATTATGACGGTAGTTTCGTATCTGTTTATATGTAAAACTTTAGACGCAGTCTAAATATTTCTTAATTATAAATTAAAAAAATATAATTCGATTTATTTTACATTATGTTTTGATAATTGTTTGCAGATTAATTCTTCAAAAGATAAAAAATACTTTACTACAACAAAACATTATTTTTTCTTTAAATTTCCTCCTCAAATTTTGGGGTTTACATACTAATTTTCACAGCGTTATACAGTAGTTGGTAGAAAAGAAAACAAAACATCGATGTTAAACAGAGCGAAACACTCATCCTTGATTATTCCTAACTGCTTTAGGGAAGTTGTTATGGGGATTATATCTCATTGTGATGTTAATTTTGTCTTAATAAAATTCAATTGGGTCAGTTATAGAAACAACAATTTCATATAAACATTTAAGGTTTAGTCATTATAATCTGCTCATTTAATTGTGCTTACATGCTCACTTATCATTATACCCCCACAAATGAAATTGGGGGTGGGGGGGGGGGGGGGTATATAGGAGTCACCCTATCGGTCGGTCGGTCGGTCTGGCGGTCGGTCCGGCGGTTGGTCTACAAATATTTGTCCGGAGCATTTCTCCAAAACTACTGTACATATGTTGATGAAACTTCATAGGTAGATAGACCTTGATGAGAGGAAATGCAGTGCATAAGAACCATAACTCTGCATGTATTTTGAAAGGAGTTATTGCCCTTTGCCATTTTTAATCTTTTGGTATTGTCCGGACCATAACTCCAATACTAAAGTAGCTAGGTTGATGAAACTTCATATGTAGATTGATCTTGATGAGAGGAAGTGCAGTGCACAAGAACAATAACTCTGCATGTATTTTGAAAGGAGTTATTGCCCTTCGTCATTTTTAATCTTTTGATTTTGTCCGGAGCATAACTCCAATACTAAAGTAGCTAGGTTGATGAAACTTCATATGTAGATTGATCTTGAAGAGAGGAAGTGCAGTGCATAAGAACCAAAACTCAACATGTTTTTTAAAGGAGTTATTCCCCTTTGTTATTTTTTGTCTTTTGATTTTGTCCGGAGCATTTCTCCAAAACTACTGTACTTATGTTGATCAAACTTCATATGTAGATAGACCTCATCTGTAGATAGACCTTCATAGGCCCTTCTCAATATTTATGCATACCAGAGATTCTTTTCTCAGAACGAGGTTTAGATGGGTCAGGTATACACACCAGTACAGCTGATAGTATCACTTGTATAGTTATGGCGACCACTGGTGGAAGCACATCCACAAGTAAACTGTTGAAATAAATTTTCTCATTATCATTGCAGTGTTCCAGTTTGTAATTCTAATAGAAAATATGATGCAGATAATTAACCTCTCATCACATTCCTATCTGGCTATCCAGAAACACTGTAAACTGAGTTTAAATCACTATGTTTAAGAACAAGGGTATTGGTTGATTGTACAGAAATAAAAACACAACAACCATCTCCCCTGGTCTTAGGTTCTTAATTTTATATTTAAATAACAAAAGTGTATGTACACTGAAACAATCATTAGGCATTATATCACATGCTTGAAGTTACATATATTACATTTATCATTTTATACTGAGTGTATGTCAGATGTATTACAAAATTCTCCGGTTCACACACTGAAAAAAGACCAGAATTATAGTCAAATAAACAATATATAGAAAACTATGACCAACTTGCATTTTATAAAATTACAAAATCTCTATTGAAAGAAAGCGTTTCTAATGAGAATAACAGCAACAGCGTTAAGACTTGATGCAGTAGAATTTAGTGTTTCTTTATCTTGAAATCTTCAAAGATAGTTCCATGACCCTTGAGAATTCAAAAAGTCCAAATGGCTGATTTCTTGATGGGTGATATAAACCTTATGGTTATGGTTATATGCAATGTAGGGACACCAGAACTGCCAACAATTCCACAAGGATACATATGCCAAGAATTTCCTTCTAAAGAAGCATAAGCGTTGCATTCAAAAACTAATTCCCGTTAATTGGCATCATTTTTTTCATGTCTTTAATTCTTTAGTTGCAGGTAGAGATAATCACAATCTTTTCCGCATTTAGCTATCTTACCTATGTTAGATGCTGAATGTCTGTGCTTGCTGACTTTGTGCCGGAGCTGACCAGTTTTTTTTTTTGTTGTTGTTGTTTCATTATTATTTCTTCAAATTTCTTTCTCAGATATATTAAAATAATATTATCTGACTGAGTCCGAAATTAACTGACTTATATTTGTGAATCATGTACAGTCAAACATGTCTTAAATAGTCAGTCAAGGGAATAAGAGAAAGTCGCCACTTAACAGAGGTGACCTTTAAATTAAGTACAAATATAAGATAAAATGCTACAGTTTGGTAATACATTTAAATTGACTGCTTAATGAAATTGGCCGCTTAGTACAGGTGGTTGCTAATACAGGTTGAACTGTAATTTCTTATAGGCAGGCCAGGAAAACACACACCTTCTGCTTAAAATACTATTTTTATGCAACGTTTTTTGGAAATTTAAAATGGAGTCATTTAAAGCTGGTCCAGTCTTGGTGGGAGCTAGTTAGTACGGTAGTACCATTTGTGACTATTTTATACTGGATCTGGTCTCTCACTGAACAGGTTACTAGTATATAACCTGGAATGAATGGATCTAGATTCTATGGCTGGGTTACGGCTCGAATAACCACAAACTTCAAGGTCCTGAGGTTCCTTGCCTCTTAAATATGCAATGTCTAGTGTAAAGATGTGTTAATATTCTCTGGACCTATTATTTTTAACCCAGCAATCTGTTAGAGTAAGCCCGTAATATGCTTGCAACATACACATTTGCCTAATTTGACAGTCACATTTTGCAACTAGTATTATATGAAATGAAATAATCCATTTATTTTACATTTATACAAATTACTAAAAACTTCAAGCTGCCTGAAGAGAAAAAAAACTTTCATACAACTGAACTAAATATGTATGCTATCCACTGAAAATATATCTTATAAAAGTTTATTTCACTCATAATTTTTTTTTTTTTCTTAATTAATGAGGAAAATGTATGTCATAATCTTTAAATTAAATACTATATTACACAGAAATGTGTGCTTTAATTCCATTCATGATTAAAATGGCTTAAACATTAACTATGTGAAATTTTATTCTTTCTTTGAGATTTGTGGCATTTGCTGCATACATCAGTATTATCATGAACTGAAAACAGACATTTGGGATACTGTTAGCTAGGTGCCCAAAAGAAGCTGGTAATTTATATGTTATTGTCTAAAAGGTTATCTACAATGGAATGTAAGCTTAATGGCTTTATTGTAGGTGTTGAGAATTAGTTTAACCACGTGTTTACATCTGGTCAGCAGGTTGTGTGTTTGAAATATACATGGCTTGGCTTATTAGGTATTCTGTGATTTATATAGTGGATTAATGGAAACTGTCTTAATGCAGATAGTCTTCACTGTAAAACTTGGATTTTTTGTTCAAGGACTACTTCTATGATGAAAATGTAAGTTATTTAATAATTTTCTAGGCCTCAGCAAAGCTTAAACCTGTGTTAATATGTACACCACTGACGTCTCTATCAGTGTAAGCTGCTGAGTTTGTTTACAACTGAGTCTGAACTGACCCATCTAAACCTCGTTCTGGTTACCTTACTGAATATGCATGAGATAATATTAAGAAGGGTCTATTGCTCACACTAACTTTAAACGTTACATACATGTAGTCTTTCACTCACGCAAACTTTTGAAACTGTAATCCTACACATGACAGACTTCCGGTGTGGGTATTGATCACCTTTAGTGATAATATTTTTTTTGGTATGCTTAAAAGCCCAAATCCTATGTGTGAACATTCGTTTTATGTGTCATGTGAATACATCCTGTGTCAAAGATGGGGGTGGGGGTATGAATCACCTTCAGTGATAGTTCTAGTTTAAAGAAGTTAACATATTACGCGTCATTCAAAGTGTTTACTTCTCATTCATCATCAAAAAATTATAATATGCTCATGTGTCATTCAAAGCAGTTCTTCTTGTGGGAAATTTATTTAATTTATAATTTTAATCAAGTGTGAAATACTCAGCTGTGTTTTGTTTAATGTTCATATTCCTTATAAATTTTTTATATATTTCTGTGTAAAATATGTTACAAATTTCATTTATGTATCATTTCTTTCTCATCACACTCAACTTAAATATACATTACAGTACAATTGCAACATACTTTTTTTATTTTATTATGTAAATACTGTTCTTCTCTTTTAAAACACACACTTCATGCATAATACATAACTCAGTACAATTATGAATATGCATTATAGTCATCTTTATATTTGATCCTTGTCATTTTTTAACTGTATTCACATGTTGCATTAAATTGTATTCAAAGGTGCTTAATACTTACTTTTCAATGACTTTGTGCTCATATACTTTGTTATTCAATGGTGCTAACTTACTTAATTGTCATACAAACTTAGTTACTCTTCTTCCAACATAGTTTCATTCAGATATATGCTACCTTATCATCCAATGATGGTTACATGTGCACACATCATTCAGTGTAAATATGTTAATATGTTGACATACTTCCTCCATGTTGAAAAGTTGTGAAATATGCACTTGTTACTTGTTAATGTGTTCATTTCTTTTATATTTTTAGTGTGTGTGTTTTTTTTTCATGTTAATATTGGTTGTTAATTTGTTCTTTCTTCATTTTTTTTTTTTTTTTGGTATTTCAGTACCATTGAAACATATTGAATTATAATGATTATTTATATAGATTATACTCAAAAACTTAATTCTATATTATTTAAAAAAAAAATAACTTAAACTTCTTAAATGTAACAAAACAAAAGCTTTACTTTAAAAAAAAAAATCTGTGTACGCACAATCATGTAAATGCTTTCGCAGTATCCTATATTTTTATTGAACATGTGCCTTGTTTGAAAGAATAAACATTATTTTTTTCCATATAAAATGATTATTAATACATTTATATATTTGCTTCTACTAACAATTCATAACATAATATATACATCTTCCTAGTCTATTTTTCATACAGGGAACATTTTTGTGGTAACATTATATTCAAGAATTCATAGAACTGAACAGAACATTCCCTAATAGATTGAGATTATTTTTGCTGTAAATATTGTAGAACATGTAAAATAAGTGTCTAAATATGTTTTCTTTTAAAAGTCTACTTGTAAAACTGTTCTTGCATCAATCTTTGGAAATATTTCTGTTTCTAATTTGAGAAAAATTTTTTTAAACTGTGTTCCTTCTTAGCTTTAAAATTTTTATATCATTTGCTCTATGCTTTTTTGAAATGTGCATTAATTGCAAAATATGTTTCAGTTCCTTCTTTTCCCAGTTTAATATTATTTCAATTAAACACAACACCCCTCATTACATTATTCACATGTACTTTCATACGTTCTCACTTGCTCTTGTACATATCTTCTTGCACATTGCTATTTAAAGAAAAATATCTTCATTTGTTACATTTTATTTTAAAAATTTTCCAAAAACATTTTTGTTCAATATTAAAAACATCTCTAACACTTTCATTTCAACATTTCATGTTTTAACATTCCTTCTTTAAACTTATGTGGTAACATAATAAATGTCTTACACATAGAATCAGTATTTTTATATAAAAGACAATTTGATACTTTTTTATAGAAATATATCTTGAAAAAAAATGTTTTACACATAGAATCAGTATTATTTTATATAAAAGACAATTTGATACTTTTTTATAGAAATTTTTTATATTATAATTATACACTATGAAACAAAATGTGTGTTATTTTCTTTATTTGAAATAAATGACGTATTAAAATATGATGTGTTTCAGTACAGGATCAATACATCCACAGTTTACATTCTTAACAATGTGAGTCATCATTACTTTAGAAATAAACATGTGAAAATAAAACATACTTAAAAATTTGACAAAATTTATTTCATGTTAACAATTATTAACTTCAATTCTTTTGGAAAAATTTAAATTTTACAAAACAATTTAGAATTGCATACCATGAAAAGCAATGATTTCAAATTATCTTTAAATTTACCTTCAAACATAAATCTATTTCTTTCAAACGTTAAATTTAAGTATTGCAACACAAATACTAAAAACATGTCAGAAAAGTTCTCGTACACTAAGTTCGAAGGGCCGCTGTGATACTTAGTATCACAGTTTTCTTGTTCATAATTAGGAAGCCTAAGAATGTGTGTTGACTGTCATTTTTATTTAATTTTTCGTCAGCACTCAGCATGTGCTCTATTATATATGGAAGGCCTGGGCGCAATGCGATTTGCTACATGCGAAATGCGGATTACTAAATGCGATTTGCTAAATGCGGATTGCTAAATGCGAATTGCAAATGCTGTAAGTGTTCTGTTATGATTTACACAAGATCTAGTGTTTATATAATTAATGGTCTAGCTTATTAGGCATGGGTCTGAGATTGTTGATTTGATCTCACTTAGGAATCCTCGTGTTTCTTGGAAGTGCTCCATATCAACTGGAATTGTTTGGATTTTATTGTCAATGGCCAGTAAAGAGGCACGTTTTTGTTTGCGCACCGCAAAGTTAGAGAGAATTATGGTCCCCCGTGCTCTGTACGTTATAAATTTGCTTTCTCATGTTAAAACATGTATTTATGCGAGTGTCTGTTTAATTCTCTTCATTTGTCAGAAGCGCCTGTTTGAGTTATTGGCTTTATTAGGGTTCGCGCACTTTGTGCGGACATTAGAGTATTGGAACTCCCTCGAGTCATCGGTGACGTCATTTGGCTATTTTTAATTGTTTAAGGTGTATCCTCGTAACCTATATGTTTATATCCAAGTCAGGTATTGGTACGGTCCCACTATCCCGATTGTGGGCCCGATCGACCCCGATTCGAGGGATCGGGAAACATCATAAAGACATCGCGATGAAACGTAACTCCATCGTGTACGATCGTTAGTCTTCCTTGGGCCATCAGTACTGGTCTGCATCAATCGGCATACGGCCCCGACTTTAACAAACATGCTTCTTCTTTTCGGGCTCGATCGTGCTGCATCGGGCCCATTTTTGAATCGGGCCAGAATCGTAAAGCCATCGTAAAGCTTCCGTAAATCCATCGTATGACATGGTTAGTCTTCCATGGTCCATCGTGTTGTAATCGGGAAACATCAAACCACGGAACACCCCCGATCTCTTAAAGAAAGCGTTACGATAGACCATGATGTCAATACGGAGTCGACACGAGTCTTACCGATGATGTTACGATAAACTGGTTGTAGCCGATAGAGATACGATCTACACCGTTGGATGCCGATAGAGGCCCGATGGGAGCCCGATATCAGCACAGAATACTCTCGGTCTTGGCATTTTGGTATAAGTAGGACTGAAATATGGGATCAGCACCAGTTTATCTCAAGACTTGGTACAGGATGGACCTTTTGATAAACAAGAGAAGAAAAAGACTCCAGCTGCTCAACTGGCAATTACAGCTAAGCAATCAGGAAAATAATAATAAACACTACCAGAAAAGCATCGAAGAAAAAATCGTAAAAGAGCTGTTTGGGTGGCAGCGATTGAGAGTGAACTGACTCTGTATAGAAAACCAGGCCAATAAATACACAAACGCCCTCGCCACCTACCGGGGTCAATCGTGCGTGATCGGGAAGCAATCGTGGCTCTATCATTAAGCAATCCGGTATGAACGTGTATAATCGTTAGGCATTCGTTACTCTATCGAGTGCAATTGTGATACAATCGGCTATTCTACCCTCTATCGTTACCCTTCCTGGTGTCGAACGTGTTTCGATCGGGACTCCATCGGCATACATCTTAACTCTGTCGGGTGACATCGTGCTCTAAAAAGTGTATCGTGTTGAATCGGGGGCAAGTTGTCATCTTGAATCGTACAGTAATCGTTATTAAAACGTGTATGTGGGACTAGAAATATGAAAATGTGTTTTGTGAGCCCGTTCGCACACGATCCATCCCGATGTCTGCTATCGGGGTCTATCGGCCTCCACCATACTAGTACTGTGATAGTGGGACCGTCGGCTATATGAGCACTCATCCGTATTGCATCACACCGTTATTGCAGCGCATTTATATATATGTTATTCATTTGATTGTTTTCTAATTGTTTTATATTGCTAGGTAAACATTTTAAGGAGTTCATACAACTTCATAAAGTTTTGTATTAATAAGAAAGTAACAGATCAGATTTTTAGTGAATATTCTTGAATTATTAAGAATTCATATTGGTATGGAATAATTCAAATCTTTTGATATGCTCTTAGTTTGCATATTGTTTATTTCCATTATCATGTGAATTTAGATTGAGATACAGTCATGGTCTGTTATGGTTTGACATATACAAGGTCTACTTATAGTCTGACATACGCATGGTCTGTTATGGTCTCCTTATGAATTTAGCATTATTAATTTGTAATATCACTGTTTATGACTTAGTTTATATTGTAATAGGTTAACAGTATAGAATTTAATTATTTTATATGTATTTGACTTGATAGGGACAATGTATAGATCCAGATCAATTTAGGCTTAGTAATTTTAGCTGCGTTATTAGTTTTGGGGCTTTGATATGTTTGGGTAAGTTGGTATTTCTCGGTATACCATAGAAGTACCAGATCTGGATCTATTCAGTGTTTTTTTGTTTTTTGTTTTTTGTTTTTTAAATGTATTGGTAAAAGGTACATCAATGGTTTTGTTAATTTCAGGTTTTCACCGTTATGGTTAAACCTATCTGCTGGTTAAGTTTAACCTCGTAAGGCAGCATAGTAAGTTATATACACAGTGATACACTGTGTACATGTACCAGAAACTTGAGTTCACATTGAGCTGAATTAATGGACTGATGTGTAGTACAAACTAGAAAGATTTTTTTCTGTAAAGCTGTATGAAATTGCAAAATACAGTAAAAGGTAAATTGGCATGTAGCATGTTACATTTTCCACATTAGATCTAAGTTTTCCAAAAACCAGAAACAAGACTCTTTTTTTTTTTGCCTTGGCGCCTGAGAAAGCCACACTAATTTTTTTTTTGTTTCTGTGAAGAATTTCACCATTGAAGGCATTGGGTGCCCGAGGAGCTCGACGTGACATACTATTTTTAGCTCAACTATTTGAAGAATAGTGAGGGCTATCCTTAAGTCACCCTGGTGTCAGCGTAACACTCAATGTTTAGGATTTGCATGCAAGTTTTTCTGTCTTCTTCTATCTCCATAATCACTTATGGCTAATTTTGAAGCTGACACTTGTTATCAAAACATGTCATTCCCCTGTAGTAGTGACTCATGACTTTGAAAATTTGTTGTTATTGAGGGAGTGCAAAATAAATGATAAACATGTAAATTAGCCTGATAATCATGGTGTCAGCCCTAATAACTATCAAGATTTGCAGGGAGAAAACTTGCAGGGAGATATCTTCATAGTTTAGCAAAGTATAGCTGCAACTAGTCCCATCAAAGACCCACATGCACGTGACATGCTATTTTTGGTACTGGTTGTACTTTAAAAAAATAAAAAGCCCCCCCCCCCCCCCCAACGAAAAAAACAACAACACAGTATTATATACTACAAGGTGTGTTCAAGTGTTCATAAAGTTACTGGACTGATGCTCGACCTTTGGTCTTGCGAGATATAATTTTTCCCACACAGCTTGTAGTAAAATACAAAGCCACAAAAAGCTACTGCAACATAATTGACCCCTATTTTTATGCCTCACCAACTCTGTTGGGGACATCATATAGATTTTCAGTCTGTGTGTCATTTCTTTCATCCGTCTGTTCGTCTGCTCATCTTTCACACCTCAGGTTTACCTTTGCATTTAAGCTTTTTTTCTTAGCACACCTGAGCACATGTGCTCAGGATGAGCTATAGGATCGATGAATGTCCATTCACCCGTCGTCCACAATTAGTTTGTTTGCACTCTAGCATCTTCATTTTTCAAGCAATAATCTTCAGACTTTATGAGAATGTTTATTACTATAATATCTTGGCCAAGTTCGATTATGGCTGATATCAGCCTATTAGGTCAAGAGCTTTGTTTGCCTCTAGCATCTTCATTTATTAAGCAATCCTCTTCAAACTTTATGACATTTTTTTTTACCAAATTCAATTATTGTTGATATTGGCCTATAAGGTCAGGAGTTATGCCCCTTTAAATATTAAAAAAAGCCATTTTTTACACTCTAGCATTTTCCTTTCTGAAGAAAAATTTCCTTTGATTATGGCTGATACTGTCCATTTAGTTCAGGCCCCTTTAATTTAAATTTGTGTTTAAACCTTTAATTTCCCACAGGCATTGTTTAGTTCGTAGAATTATAAACGATCTCTTGAATTATGTATTAAGTACAACTATGTTATGATTTAGTAACTTGTACAGGCAATAAAGTCAGTTTTTCTCAGGTGAGCATCTTTAGGGCCATCTTGGCCTTCTTGTTTCTAAGAATATGACTTCACATCTTTATGATACTAGGTACACATGTAAATCATATGATCTTTTTAAAATTTATGCAAATTAATGGCTGTAACCTATATTTCATGCTTGGGTGAACATTGAAAAATTGGTTGTTCTGGCCCAGGTTTACCTTTGCGTTTAAGGTTTTTTTTCTATGAAGATGACTTCACATTTTTATGAATCTGTGTTCAGGGTTCACAGATATCAATTTCGATTGATAACGTCCCCTAGTTTCTGAGCAATTGTGTGTGTGTCAAAATGGACCATGTGACGCGTCTGGTGTGGTGTGCTTCAGCCTCCACTGCTGCAGTGTGGTCATACCACGTGGTATATGACGTCATTTAAAGCTAACGCATAAAGCATATTTTGCATCGATTCGAAAAGAAAACTGCTTTAAGTATTTTCTTTTTTCAGTTTTAATGCGATATAGCGCATGCGAAGCGGAAAATTGTGCACTACATAAGAGTCCTAATGATTCTTTTGTCAGATGTTTATTATTTCCAAACATTCGGGAAAACATGTTTCGTGTTCGCCAACAAAATTTCACGAACTCGGAGGGTTTTCCCGAATGTTAGGAAAAACTGTACATCTGACAAAAGAATCACTGGAACCTATGTGTAGGGCACAATTTTCTGCTTCACATGAGCTATATGCATTTAAAATTGATAAAGAAATAAAATACTTACTTTAGTTTTTCCTTTTAAATCAGTGTAAAATATGCTTTACGCATTAGTTTAGAATGACGTCATATACCACGTGGTATGGCCACACTGCGCTGGCAAGCCATGTTCTGGTTAAAAGGGAGCATTTGTCTCCCCTGCCAGTATATAGCCTCTCCATGGTCAAGCCCTACTCAGTGCCTCCTCGTGGCGACACACGTCAACTGAGGACCTTTGTGTCCTCAGGCTAAACTGTAAGGGACGATCTACAAGAACTATATATGGTTGCTGAAATTGTCTAACTCATCCACTTTTTCTTCCTACTTACAAAGCAGGGCAAAATTTCTTCAAATGAATTTATATTGTGATAGGTTTTGGGTCTTCATATGTAGTTTATGAAATAGTCCAGCACTCCCTATTTCTTACTACTTATGAAGTGGGGTAAAATTTTTCAAGTGAAATTATGTTCTCATATGTTTTGATCTTCTTACTGAAATAGTCAAGTCCACCCCCTATTTCTTACTACTTATGGAGTGGGACAGAATTTATTTAAATACAGTTATATTCTGATAGGTTTTGTTTTGGTTCTTCATATGTAGTGACTGAAATAGTCAAGTTCACCCCCTATTTCTTACTACAAATGGAGTGGGGCAAAATTTATTTAAATACAATCATATTCTGATAGGTTTTGTTTTGGGTCTTCATATGTAGTTACTGAAATAGTCCAGTTCACCCCCTATTTCTTACTACATATGGAGTGGGCAAAATTTATTATACTGTTAATGATTGGTAGCCCTCCGTCTGTCCGTCCGTCTGTCTGTCCGTCCGTCTGTCCGTCCGTCTGTCCGCTCAAATCTGGATCCCGCGATAACTTAATAACTAAGCAAGCTAACTTGATAAAACTTGGTATATGACTAGATGGCAATGTGTAGATTATGCACGTCATTTTATTTTTGTTCTTTGACTAAAATTTTGGTTGCTATGGTAACGGAAATAGTGAAAATATGGCAAAAATGAAATATGGCAAAAAATGGGATCCCGCGATAACTAAGCAAGCTAACTTGATGAAACTTGGTATATGACTAGATGGCAATGTGTAGATTATGCACATCATTTTATTTTTGTTCTTCAACTAAAATTGTGGTTGCTTTGGTAACGGAAATAGTGAAAATATGGCAAAAATAGGATCCCGCTATAACTAAGCAAGCTAACTTGATGAAACTTGCTATATGACTAGATGGCAATGTGTAGATTATGCACATCATTTTATTTTTGTTCTTCGACTAAAATTGTGGTTGCTATGGTAACGGAAATAGTGAAAATATGGCAAAAAATGGGATCCCGCGATATCTAAGCAAGCTAACTTGATAAAACTTGGTATATGACTAGATGGCAATGTGTAGATTATGCACGTCATTTTATTTTTGTTCTTTGACTAAAATTTTGGTTGCTATGGAAGGTTAAAAAGGCAAAATGGGAGAAAAAATGGGATCCCGCGATAACTAAGCAAGCTAACTTGATGAAACTTGGTATATGACTAGATGGCAATGTGTACATTATGCACATCATTTTATTTTTGTTCTCCAACTAAAATTGTGGTTGCTTTGGTAACGGAAATAGTGAAAATATGGCAAAAATGGGATCCCGCGATAACTAAGCAAGCTAACTTGATGAAACTTGCTATATGACTGAAGCAATGTGTAGATTATGCACGTCATTTTATTTTTGTTCTTTGACTAAAATTTTGGTTGCTATAGTAACGGAAATAGTGAAAATATGGCAAAAAATGGGATTGATTACCATATTGAGTCAAGGTGGAGCCGGTAGGGGACTTTATGTGTTGCATACAACACCAGTTACTTGTTTAAATAGTTATATTCTGATAGGTTTTGTTTTGGGTCTTCATACCTAGTTACTGAAATAGTCCAGTTCACCCCCTATTTCTTACTACATATGGAGTGGGACAAAATTTTATTTGAGTTAACTTATATTCTGATAGGTTTTGTTTTGGGTCTTCATACGTAGTTACTGAAATAGTCCAGCTCACCCCCTATTTCTTACTACTTATAAAATGGGCAAAATTTTATTTGAGTTAACTTATATTCTGATAGGTTTTGTTTTGGGTCTTCATACGTAGTTACTGAAATAGTCCAGCTCACCCCCTATTTCTTACTACTTATAAAATGGGCAAAATTTTATTTGAGTAAAGTTATAGTCTGATAGGTTTTGTTTTGGGTCTTCATACGTAGTTACTGAAATAGTCCAGTTCACCCCCTATTTCTTACTACATATGGAGTTGGGCAAAATTTATTTAAATACAGTCATATTCTGATAGGTTTTGTTTTCGGTCTTCATACGTAGTTACTGAAATAGTCCAGTTCACCCCCTATTTCTTACTACTTATGGAGTTGGGCAAAATTCATTTAAATACAGTCATATTCTGATAGGTTTTGTTTTGGGTCTTCATATGTAGTTACTGAAATAGTCCAGTTCACCCCCTATTTCTTACTACATATGGAGTTGGGCAAAATTCATTTAAATACAGTCATATTCTGATAGGTTTTGTTTTGGGTCTTCATACGTAGTTACTGAAATAGTCCAGTTCACCCCCTATTTTTTTTTTGGTCTTCATATGTAGTTACTGAAATAGTCCAGTTCACCCCTATTTCTTACTACATATGGAGTTGGGCAAAATTCTTTAAATAGTTATATTCTAATAGCTTTTGTTTTGGGTCTTCATACGTAGTTACTGAAATAGTCCAGTTCACCCGCTATTTCTTACTACTTATGGAGTTGGGCAAAATTCATTTTATATTATTATATATAGTTACTGAAATAGTCCAGTTCACCCCCTATTTCTTACTACATATGGAGTTGGGCAAAATTTCTTTAAATAGTTATATTCTAATAGCTTTTGTTTTGGGTCTTCATATGTAGTTACTCAAATAGTCCATTACCCCCTATTTCTTACTAATTATAAAGTGGAGGAACATTTCATGTATGCCATGTGAGTTCTTGTTTTTTTGTGTTTCATTTAATTTTGTTATGTTTTCTTTCCAGCTATCTCATAGACCTGTCAAAGTCTCAAAAAGTGGCACACAATGTTCAGAAATAAAAGTTCAAGAGTTTTCTGTGTTCAGGGTTCACAGATATCAATTTCGATTGATAACGTCCCCTAGTTTCTGAGCAATTGTGTGTGTGTCAAAATGGGCCATGTGACGCGTCTGATGTTGTGTGCTTCAGCCTCCACTGCTGCAGTGTGGTCATACCACGTGGTATATGACGTCATTTAAAGCTAACGAATAAAGCATATTTTGCATCGATTCGAAAAGAAAACTGCTTTAAGTATTTTCTTTTTTCAGTTTTAATGTAGCGCATGCGAAGCGGAAAATTGTGCACTACATAAGAGTCCTAATGATTCTTTTGTCAGATGTTTATTATTTCCAAACATTTGGGAAAACATGTTTCGTGTTCGCCAACAAAATTTCACGAATATTTTCTTTTTTCAGTTTTAATGAGATATAGCGCACTTTTCTGCTTCACGAACTCGAAAGGTTTTCCTGAATGTGAGGAAAAACTGTACATCTGACAAAAGAATCACTGGAACCTATGTGTAGGGCACAATTTTCTGCTTCACATGAGCTATATGCATTTAAAATTGATAAACAAATAAAATACTTACTTTAGTTTTTCCTTCTAAATCAGTGTAAAAATATGCTTTACGCATTAGCTTAGAATGACGTCATATACCACGTGGTATGGCCACACTGCGCTGGCTAGCCATTTTCTGGTGGAAAAGGGAGCATTTGTCTCCCCTGCCAGTATATAGCCTCTCCATGGTCAAGCCCTACTCAGTGCCTCCTCGTGGCGACACACGTCAACTGAGGACCTTTGTGTCCTCAGGCTAAACTGTAAGGGACGATCTACAAGAACTATATATGGTTGCTGAAATTGTCTAACTCATCCACATTTTCTTCCTACTTACAAAGCAGGGAAAAATTTCTTCAAATGAATTTATATTGTGATAGGTTTTGGGTCTTCATATGTAGTTTATGAAATAGTCCAGCACTCCCTATTTCTTCTACTATGAAGTGGGGCAAAATTTTTCAAGTGAAATTATTTTCTCATATGTTTTGATCTTCTTACTGAAATAGTCAAGTCCACCCCCTATTTCTTACTACTTATGGAGTGGGGCAGAATTTATTTAAATACAGTTATATTCTGATAGGTTTTGTTTTTGGTCTTCATACGTAGTGACTGAAATAGTCAAGTTCACCCCCTATTTCTTACTACAAATGGAGTGGGGCAAAATTTATTTAAATACTTATATTCTGATAGGTTTTGTTTTGGGTCTTCATACGTAGTTACTGAAATAGTCCAGCTCACCCCCTATTTCATACTACTTATAAAATGGGGTTAATTTTATTTGAGTAAAGTTATAGTCTGATAGGTTTTGTTTTGGGTCTTCATACGTAGTTACTGAACTAGTCCAGTTCACCCCCTATTTCTTACTACTTATGGAGTTGGGCAAAATTTATTTAAATACAGTTATATTCTGATAGGTTTTGCTTTGGGTCTTCATTCGTAGTTACTGAAATAGTCCAGTTCACCCCCTATTTCTTACTACTATGGAGGGGCAAAATTATTTAAATATTTTGTTTTGGGTCTTCATACGTAGTTACTGAAATAGTCCAGTTCACCCCCTATTTCTTACTACTATGGAGGGGGACAAAATTTATTTAAATACTTATATTTTGATAGGTTTTGTTTTGGGTCTTCATACGTAGTTACTGAAATAGTCCAGTTCACCCCCTATTTCTTACTACATATGGAGTGGGACAAAATTTTATTTGAGTTAACTTATATTCCAATAGGTTTTGTTTTGGGTCTTCATACGTAGTTACTGAAATAGTCCAGCTCACCCCCTATTTCTTACTACTTATAAAATGGGGGAAATTTTATTTGAGTAAAGTTATAGTCTGATAGGTTTTGTTTTGGGTCTTCATACGTAGTTACTGAAATAGTCCAGTTCACCCCCTATTTCTTACTACATATGGAGTTGGGCAAAATTTATTTAAATAGTTATATTCTGATAGGTTTTGTTTTGGGTCTTCATACGTAGTTACTGAAATAGTCCAGTTCACCCCCTATTTCTTACTACATATGGAGTGGAACAAAATTTTATTCATTTAAGTTATATTCTGATAGATTTTTATTTTGGGTCTTCATACGTAGTTACTGAAATAGTCCAGTTCACCCCCTATTTCTTACTACATATGGAGTTGTGCAAAATTTATTTAAATACTTATATTCTGATAGGTTTTGTTTTGGGTCTTCATACGTAGTTACTGAAATAGTCCAGTTCACCCCTATTTCTTACTACAAATGGAGTGGGGGCAAAATTTCTTTAAATACAATCATATTTTGATAGGTTTTGTTTTGGGTCTTCATATGTAGTTACTGAAAATAGTCCAGTTCACCCCCTATTTCTTACTATAAATGGAGTGGGGCAAAATTTATTTAAATACAATCATATTCTGAAGGTTTTGTTTTGGATCTTCATATGTAGTTACTGAAATAGTCCAGTTCACCCCCTATTTCTTACTGCATATGGAGTTGGGCAAAATTTCTTTAAATAGTTATATTCTGATAGGTTTTGTTTTGGGTCTTCATACGTAGTTACTGATATAGTCCAGTTCACCCCCTATTTCTTGCTACAAATGGAGTGGGCAAAATTTATTTAAATACAATCATATTCTGATAGGTTTTGTTTGGGTCTTCATATGTAGTTACTGTAATTAGTCCAGTTACCCCCTATTTTCTTACTACATATGGATTGGGTAAATTAATTTAAATACAGTCATATTTGATGGGTTTTTTTGTTTTTGGGTCTTCTATGTATTACGAAATAGTCCAGTCACCCCCTATTTCTTACTACATAGGGAGTTGGGCAAAATTTCTTTAAAAAGTTAAATTCTGAAGGTTTTGTTTTGGTCTTCATATTTAGTTACGAAATATCCATTCACCCCCTATTTCTAAGTTTGGAGGTTGGGTAAAATTAATTTAAATACAGTCATATTCTGAAGGTTTTTTTTTTGGGTCTTCATTGTAAAAATGAAATAGTCCAGTTCACCCCCTATTTCTTACTTATATGGAGTTGGGAAAAATTTCTTTTAAATAGTTATATTCTAAGCTTTTGTTTTGGGTCTTCTACGTATTACTGAAAAGTCCAGTTCACCCGCTATTTCTTACTACTTATGGAGTTGGGCAAAAATTTATTTAAATACAGTTTTTATTCAAATAGGTTTTTGTTTTGGGTCTTCATACAAGTTACGGAAATAGTCCAGTTCACCCCCTATTTTCTTACTTCTTATGGGTTTGGGAAAAATTTTTTTAAAAAATACAGTTATATTTGATAGTTTTTGTTTAGGGCTTCATATGTAGTTAGAAATATCCATTCACCCCCTATTTCTTATAATTATAAAGTGGGGGGAAAATTTCATGTAGCCATTGAATTCTTTTTTTAGCCACCTGGCATAGCTCAGGGTGAGCTTTTGGGACTTGATTGTCCTCGGCCGTCGTCCGTCGTCCGTCAAACAATTTTATGTTTACACACTAAGGCCACAATTTGATCCAATCTTCCTCAAACTTGGTCAAATTTTGTCTTATGAAAACTTGAACCCTTTCGAAAAATGGGTCAGGTTGGATCAAAAATAGGTCAAAATCAAATCTTAAAAAAATCTTTTTAACACTAAGGCCACAATTTTAATCCAATCTTCCTTAAACTTGGCAAATGTTTTCTTGAGATATCTTGAACCCTTTCGAAATTGGGTCAGGTTGGATAAAAAAATAGGTCAGTAGGGTCAAATCTTAGAAAATCTTGTTTACACACTAAGGCCACAATTTTGATCCAATCTTCTCAAACTTGGTCAAATTTTTTTGTTTATGATATTTTAAACCCTTTCAAAAAAGGGTCAGGTTGATCAAAAAGTAGGTCAGTAGGTCAAATCTTGAAAAATCTTTTTACACACAGAGGCCACAATTTTGATCCAATCTTCCTCAAACTTGGCAAATTTTTCTTGATGATATCTTGACCCTTTCGAAAATGGGTCCGGTTGGATCAAAAAGTAGGTCCAAGGTCAACTTAGAAAAAATCATGTTTCACACTAGAGGCCACAATTTTAATCCAATCTCATCAAATTTGGGTTAAATGTTTGCCCTTGAGATATCTTAAACCCCTTTTCCCAAAATGGGTCAGGTTGGATCAAAAAGAAGGCAGTAGGTCAAAATCTTAGAAAAATCTTGTTTTACACACTAGAGGCCCCCCAAAAATTTTATCCAATTTTTCCTCAAACTTGGTCAAATTTTGTTTAGATATCTGAACCCTTTCGAAAAGGGTCAGGTTGGATCAAAAAGTAGGTCAGTAGGTCAAATCTTAGAAAATCTTGTTTACCACACTAGGGGCCCCACAATTTTTGATCCAATTTTCCCTTTAAAAATTTGGGGCAGAATGTTTGTCTTGATAATCTTGAACCCTTTCGAAAATGGGTCAGGTTGGATCAAAAAGTAGGTCATAGGTCAAAACTTAGAAAAACTTTTTACACACAAGGCTTAAAATTTTGATCCAATCTTCCTCAAACTTGGTCAAATGTTTGTCTTGATATACTTGAACCCTTCGAAAATGGGCAGGGCCGGACCGAAAATAGGTAAATATCAAATCTTAGAAAAATCTTGTTTACAATAAAGGCCACATTTTGTGCAATTTCCTCAAAACTTGGTAAATTTGTTTGTCATGAGATCTCGAACCAGTTTGAAAATGGGGTGGGGCTGGATAGAAATTAGGTCATTGGTCAAATCAAAAAAATTGTTTTACTCTGAGGGCAACATTTTTGGTCCAACATCCTCAAACTTTGGCAAAAGTTTTCATAAAGATATCTTTTGGGAGGGGCAGAAAATTCCTGAAACTTTGTTTCCCTCACCTTAATTTTTAAAAGCAATCTGTTTTTTTTACGGGGATGAATGATATTTTTCTTAGGGAGCAAATCTAGGGCCATCTTGCCCTCTTGTTTTGTTTCATTTAATTTTGTTATGTTTTCTTTCCAGCTATCTCATAGACTTCAAAGTCTCAAAAAGTGGCCACAATGTTCAAAATAAAAGTTCAAGATTCCCTGTGTTCAGGGTTCACAGAACAATTTCGATTGATAATCCCCAATTTCTGAAAAATGGTGTTGTGTCAAAAAGGGCCTGTGACGGTTGGGTGGTTGCTTCAGCTCCACTGCTGCAGTTGTCATACCATGGTATATGACGTCATTTAAAGCTAACGCATAAACATATTTTTTTCATTCGAAAAAAAAAATGTTTTAAAATTTTTTTCTTTTTTCAGTTTTTAATGCGATATAGGCAAGCGAAGCAAAATTGTGCACAAAAAAGTCCTAATGATTCTTTTGTCAGATTTTATTATTTTCCAAACATTCGGGAAAAATGTTCGTGTTCGCCAACAAATTTCCAACTCGGGAGGGTTTTCCCTAATGTAGGAAAAATTTACATCTGACAAAAAATCACTGGAACCTATGGGTAGGGCACAATTTTCTGCTTCACATGAGCTATATGCATTTAAAAATTGTAAAGAAATAAAATACTTATTTAGTTTTTCCTTCAAAACAGTGTAAAAATATCTTTACCATTAGCTTAAAAAGACTTCATATACCACGTGGAGGCCACACGGCCTGGTACATTTTTGGTGAAAAGGGAGGGCATTTGTCTCCCCTGCCATAATAGCCTCTAGGTCAAGCCCTACTCAGTGCCTCCTCTTTGGCGACACACGTCAAATTGAGGACCTTTTTTGTCCTCAGGCTAAACTTAAGGGACGATCTACAAGAAACTATATATGGTTGCTGAAAATTGTCTAACTCATCCACATTTTCTTCCTACTTACAAAGCAGGGAAAAATTTTTTCAAATGAATTTTTTTTGGAAGGTTTTGGGCTTCCCTAGTAGTTTATGAAATATCCCGCACTCCCTATTTCTTACTACTTATGAATTTGGGGGAAAAATTTTTCAAATGAAATTAATTTTCTCATATGTTTTTTATCTTTCTTACTAAATAGCAAGTCCACCCCTATTTCTACTACTTATGGGTGGGGAGAATTTATTTAAATACAGTTTTATTCTTTAGGTTTTGTTTTTTGGCTTCATACCTATGGGCTGAAATAGCAAATTCACCCCCATTTCTTACTCAAATGGAGTGGGGCAAAATTTTTTAAATACTTATATTCTGGTAGGTTTGGGGGGGGGTGTCTTATAAATAGTTTACTGAAATAGTCCCGTTCACCCCCTTTCAAACATAGGAGAGGGACAAAATTTTTTTTTTGAGTTAAGTTATATTAATGGTTTTTTTTGGGTCTTCATACAATTAATGAAAAAAGTCCAGCTCACCCCCTATTTCATACTACTTATAAAATGGGGGTTAATTTTATTTGAGTAAAAATTATAGGCTTTTTTTGTTTTTGGGTCTTCATACGTAGTTCCTAAAAAAGCCAGTTCCCCCCCTTTTATTTCTTATACATATGGAGTTGGGCAAAATTTTAAATTTTAAATATTTATATTCTAATAGGTTTTGTTTTGGGTCTTATACTAGTTTTACTGAAATAGTCCATTTCACCCACTTTTCTTACACATAGGAGGGGGAAAAAAATTTATTTAAATACTTATATTCTAAGGTTTTGTTTTGGTCTTCATACTTAGTTACTAAAATTGTCCGCTCCCCCCTTTTTCCCTTTAAATACAAATGGAGGGGACAAAATTTATTTAAATACTTATATTCTAAGGTTTTGTTTTGGGTCTTCTTACGTATTTTACTGAAATTGTCCAGTTTTCACCCCTAAAATTTTTCTTAAAACCCAAAAATTAAATGTTGGGCCAAAAATTTTTTAAAAAGTTATATTTTTTATAGGTTTTGTTTTTGGGTCTTTCATATGTAGTTATGAAAAAGTCGTTCACTCCCATTTCTTACTCTTATGGAGTTGGGCCCAAATTTCATTTAAAACAGTTTATTCGATAGGTTTTGTTTTGGGGGTCTTCATACGTAATTACTGAAATAGTCCAGTTCACCCCCTATTTCTTACTACTTTGAGTGGGCAAATTCATTTAAAATACGGGTTATTCTGAAGGTTTTGTTTTGGGTCTCATACTTGTTACTGAAATAGTCATTCACCCCCTATTCTTACTAATAGGAGTTGGGCAAAATTTATTTATTATATAATTCTGATGGGGTTTTGTTTTGGGTTCTTCTTTACAATTACTGAAATAGTCCAGCACCCCCTATTTTTTTACTACAAAGGAAGTGGGGCAAAATTTCTTTAAATACAATCATATTTTGATAGGTTTTGTTTTGGGTCTTCATAAGTATTTACAGAAAAAGTCCAGTTTACCCCCTATTTTTACTATAAATGGAGTGGGGAAAAAAATTTATTTAAATCAATCATATTCGATGGTTTTGTTTTGGGGCCCTTTCATAGTGTTACTGAAATATCCATTCACCCCCTATTTCTTACTACATAAGTTGTGAAAATTTCTTTAAATTAGTTATATTCCCGAAGGTTTTGTTTTGGGTCTTCATACGTATTATAAATAGTCCATTCACCCCCTATTTCTTACTACTTATGGAGTTGGGCAAAATTCATTTAAATACATTATATTCTGATAGGTTTTGCTTTGGGTCTTTTTCGTTTTTACTGAATAGTCCATTCACCCCCTATTTTTACTACTTATGGAGTTGGGCAAAATTCATTTAAATACAGTTTATTCTATAGGTTTTTTTTTTTGGGTTTCATACTAGTTCTGAAAATAGTCCAGTTCCCCCCATTTCTTACTACATATGGAGGGGACAAAATTTTATTTGAGAAAAACTTAATTCCAAAAGGTTTTGTTTTGGGCTTCATACTAGTTACTGAAATAGTCCCACTCACCCCCTATTTCTGACACTTATAAAAAGGGGGAAATTTTTTTTGAGTAAAGTTAATCTGATAGGTTTTTTTTTTTGGGGCTTCATACGTAGTTCCTGAAATACCCCAAATTCACCCCCATTTTTACTACATATGGAGGGGGACAAAATTTATTTAAATATTATATTTGATAGGTTTTGTATTTGGGCTTCATACGTAGTTACTGAAATTTTTCCATTCACCCCCCTATTTCTCCCTAAAATGGAGTTGGGCAAAATTTCTTTAAATAGTTTTATGCTAAAACTTTTGTTTTGGGTCTTCATACGTAGTTACTAAAAAAAGTCCTTCACCCCCATTTCTTACTATTTATTTTGGGCAAAATTCATTTAAATACATTATATTCTGATATTTTTTGCTTTGGGTCTTCATACGTATTACTGAAATAGTCCAGTACCCCCTATTTCTTACTACTTATGGGTTGGGCAAAAATTCATTTAAAATACAGTTATTTCTGATATGTTTTGCTTTGGGGCTTCATACAAATTTTTACTGAAATAGTCCATTTCACCCCCTTTTTCCCTTACTACTTATGGATTGGGCAAAATTCATTTAAATACATTAATTCAAAAGGGTTTTGTTTTGGGTCTTCATACGTATTACTAAATATCCATTCACCCCCAAATTTTTACTAATTATGGAGGGGGAAAAAATTTATTTAAATACTTATATTTTTGAATTTTGTTTTGGTCTTCAAGTAGTTTCTAAATTACAGTTCACCCCCTATTTCTTACTATTATAAAATAGGGGAAAAATTTTATTTATAAAGTTTAGTCCTGATAGGTTTTTTTTTTGGGGGGTTTCATACGTATTCTGAAAAATCCGTTCACCCCCTATTTCTTACTACATATGGAGTTGGGCAAAATTTATTTAAATATTATATTCGATAGGTTTTTTTTTTTTGGGCTTCATACTATTACTGAAATATCCAGTTCACCCCCTATTTCTTACTACATTTTATGGAACAAAATTTTATTTCATTAATTAATTCGATAGATTTTTTTTTGGGGCTTCAAACATAGTTACTGAATAGTCCACTCACCCCCTATTTCTTACTAAATAGAGTTTGCAAAAATTTTATTTAAATACTTAAATTCTGATAGGTTTTGTTTTGGGTCTCATATAGTTACTGAAATAGTCCAGTTCACCCCCTTTTCTTACTACAAATGGAGCGGGGCAAAATTCTTTAAATACAATCAAAAATTTTATTTTTGTTTGGGTCTTCTATTGTTACAGAAAATCCATTCACCCCCTTTTTCTATAAATGGGTGGGGCAAAATTTATTTAAATACAATCAATTCTGAGAGGTTTTGTTTGGTCTTCAATTTAGTTACTGATAAGCCATTCACCCCCTATTTCTTACTGCATATGGAGTTGGGCAAAATTTCTTTAAATTTATATTCTGATAGGTTTTTTTTGGGTTCTTCATACGAGTTACGATATAGTCCGGGTTACCCCTATTTCTTGCTACAAATGGATGGGCCAAAATTTATTTAAATCAAACAAATTTGATAGGTTTTGTTTTGGGCTTTATATTTTTACTGTAATATTTCCAGTTCACCCCCTATTTTTTACTACATAGGGTTGGGTAATATTTAATTTAATACAGTCATATTCTGATATTTTTTTTTTGGGTCTTCAAAATGGTTACTGAAAATAGTCCAGTTCACCCCCTATTTTTTACTACATTTTGGGAGTTGGGAAAATTTCTTTAAAATTATATTTAAAAGGGTTTTTTGTTTTGGGTCTTATACATAGTTACTGAAAATTTCCTTCACCCCCTATTTTTACTATTTAAAGGAGTTGGTAAAATTAATTTAAATACAAGTCATATTCTGATAGGTTTTGTTTTGGGTCTTCATATGTATTTAAATGAAATAGTCCAGTTCACCCCCTATTTCTTACTTCATATGGAGTTGGGCAAAATTTCTTTAAATAGTTATATTCTGATAGCTTTTGTTTTGGGTCTTCATACGTAGTTACTGAAATAGTCCAGTTCCCCCGTATTTCTTACTACTTATGGAGTTGGGCAAAATTCATTTAAATACAGTTTTTATTCGAATAGGTTTTGTTTTGGGTCTTCATACATAGTTATGAAATAGTCCAGTTCACCCCTATTTCTTACTCTTATGGAGTTGGGCAAAATTCATTAAATACAGTTATATTCTGATAGGTTTTTTTTAGGGTTTTCATATGTGTTACTGAAATAGTCCAGTTCACCCCCTATTTCTTACTAATTAAAAAAGTGGAGGAAAATTTCATGTATGCCAGTGAGTTCTTGTTTTTTAGCTCACCTGAGCATGCTCAGGGTGAGCTTTTGGGATACTTGATTGTCCGTCGGCCGTCGTCATTCGTCCGTCAACAATTTGATGTTTACACACTAGAGGCACAATTTTGATCCAATCTTCCTCAAACTTGGTCAGAATGTTTGTCTTGTTGATATCTTGACCCTTTCGAAAATGGGTAGGTTGGATAAAAAAGTAGGTCAGTAGGTCAAACTTAGAAAAATCTTTTTTCCCACATAGAGGCCACAATTTTGATCCAATTTCCCTTTAAAACTTGGTAAAGATTTTGTCTTGATGATATTGAACCCTTTCGAAAATGGGTCAGGTTGGACCCAAAAATAGGTCAGTAGGTCAAATCTTAGAAAAATCTTGTTTACACACTAAGGCCACAATTTTGATCCAATCTTCCTCAAACTTGGTCAGAAGTTTGTCTTGATGATATTTGAACCCTTTCGAAAATGGGTTCAGGTTGGATCAAAAAGTAGGTCAGTAGGTCAAATCTTAGAAAAATCTTGTTTACACACAGAGGCCACAATTTTGATCCAATTCTTCCTCAAACTTGGCCAAATGTTTGTCTTGATGATATCTTGAAACCCTTTCGAAAATGGGTCAGTTGGATTCAAAAAGTAGGTCAGTAGGTCAAATCTTAGAAAAAATCTTGTTTACACACTAGAGGCCACAATTTTAATCCAATCTTCCTCAAACTTGGTCAGAATGTTTGTCTTGATGATATCTTGAACCCTTTCGAAATGGGTCAGGTTGGATCAAAAAGTAGGTCAGTAGGTCAAATCTAAGAAAAATCTTGTTTACACACTAGAGGCCACAATTTTAATCCAATCTTCCTCAAACTTGGTCAGAAGTTTGTCTTGATGATATCTTGAACCCTTTCGAAAATGGGTCAGGTTGGATCAAAAAGTAGGTCAGTAGGTCAATCTTAGAAAAATCTTGTTTACACACTAGAGGCCACAATTTTGATCCAATCTTCTCAAACTTGGTCAGAATGTTTGTCTTGATGATATCTTGAACCCTTTCGAAAATGGGTCAGGTTGGATCAAAAAGTAGGTCAGTAGGTCAAATCTTAGAAAAATCTTGTTTACACACTAGAGGCCACAATTTTGATCCAATCTTCCTTAAACTTGGTCAGAATGTTTGTCTTGATGATATCTTGAACCCTTTCGAAAATGGGTCAGGTTGGATCAAAAAGTAGGTCAGTAGGTCAAATCTTAGAAAAATCTTGTTTACACACTAGAGGCTACAATTTCTGATCCAAATCTTCCTTAAACTTGGTCAGAATGTTTGTCTTGATGATATCTTGAACCCTTTCGAAAATGGTCAGGTTCGGACCGAATAGTAGGTCAATAGGTCAAATCTTAGAAAAATCTTGTTTACACACTAAAGGCCACAGTTTTGATGCAATCTTCCTCAAACTTGTTCAGATTTTTTGTCATGATGATATCTCAAAACCAGTTTGAAAATGGGTGGGGCTGGATAGAAATGTAGGTCAGTAGGTCAAACTTAGAAAATCTTGTTTATACTCTGAGGGCAACATTTTTGGTCCAATCATCCTCAAACTTTGGCAGAATGTTTGTCATATGATATCTTTTGTGGATGGGGTCGAAAATTCCTGAACATTGTTTCACCTCATCATCTTAATTCTAAAGCAATCTGTTTTGTACAGGCAATGAATGATTTTTTTCTTAGGTGAGCGATCTAGGGCCATCTTGGGCCCTCTTGTTTGTGTTTCATTTAATTTTGTTATGTTTTCTTTCCAGCTATCTCATAGACCTGTCAAAGTCTCAAAAGTGGCACACAATGTTCAGAAATAAAAGTTCAAGAGTTCTCTGTGTTCAGGGTTCACAGATATCAATTTCGATTGATAACGTCCCTAGTTTCTGAGCAATTGTGTGTGTGTCAAAATGGGCCATGTGACGCGTCTGGTGTGGTGTGCTTCAGCCTCCACTGTGCAGTGTGGTCATACCACGGGGTATAT
>CM037791.1:55581448-55631448 GCA_021229015.1 Solen grandis | reverse complement strand
TTCGGGCGATAGCTTGAAATCACTATTAATAATTAAAAAAAAAATGGTCTTATTTTTATGCGATTTTTTTTATGCATTCTGTTCTTGTTGACATCAATTTGAAATGACACAAAAAAATAATGCTATATTTCATGAAAATGATAGTAATTCAATGCAACATTTGTTCGTAATAGTGTTGAGTGGCATATTGCATTGCGTGTGTCATTTTATAATGTTGTTTGTCGTTTGCAATTGTTGTTTATCTAATACAATTTTCATTTGTCTCCATCATAAAGCAAAACACACATATAACGTTGCAGTACCCAAAGTCCGTAAAAAAAGTTTTTCAAGTTTACGACTACATAACAGACAGTAATACTCAAAAGTATTCTTCTGGTAAAAAGTCTGATTATACATTGCGACAAAAAGTTTGAAAGATCACTGTTTACAGTATTCAACAAGCCATTGAACGAAGCAATATGTTTTTCGAATCATGCGACTCGTGAACTGAATGGAATTTGTTTCGTAAAAACTGATGATATCGCGACTTCATAACTGACAGGTAATACTCAACAATACTCTTTTGGTAAAAAGTCTGCTTAAACATTGCGAAAGAAATGTTTGAAAGATCACTGTTAACAGTATCAACAAGCAATTGAACGAAGAAATGTTTTTTGAATCATGCGACTCGTGAACTGAATGGAATTGCTTTCATGAAAACCGATGATATCACGACTACATAACTGACAGTAATACTCAAAAATCTACTTTGGTAAAAAGTCTGCTAAAACATTGCGACAAAATTGTTTGAAAGATTGCTGTTAACATTATAAACAAGCCATTGAATGAAGAAATGTTTTTCGAATCATGCAACTCTTGAACTGAATGGAATTCCTTTCATGAAAACCGATGATATCGCGACTACATAACTGACAGTAATACTCAAAAATCTTCTTTGGGGTAAAAAGTCTGCTTAAACATTGTGACAAAAATGTTTGAAAGGTCGCTGTTAGCAGTATCAACAAACCATTGAAAGAAGAAATGGTTTTAGAATCATGCGACTCGTGAACTGAATGGAATTGCTTTTGCGAAAACCGATGATATCGCGATAGCCATTCCATTTTTTATTATTTTTCTAACCCTTTTTGTTAATGGCAAATCTCCTGATCAGAAAAGCCACATTTATGAAATTTTTAATCAGTTTTTACCACATATTTGAAGATGACCTAATGTTGAGAAAATTTTCATTTATTTCTTACTTTTCCCGCAAGGGGCGTTTGCATGAAATGTATAATTGGCTAATAACGCAGTTATTTGACGTCCGTTTCGAATGCGATTTTTTGCATTCTGTTCCTTGTTGATACCCTAATAAAATATAATAGGTTTCGAGTACGATTGGCTGAAAGTTTTTGAGCAACAGAAGGTTGAAAGTTCGAACCTCGCAAAAAGCTGCGCAAATGAGGGTAGGTCTACGAAAAACCTATCCATTTTGTTAGACATCAGATAGAAGAATTCTGTTTGCTGCAAATGACTTGCAAGACATATACACACAAAATATTTGGGTGGCGAATTTAAGAAATGCAAGGTTTGTCTTCTATAAACGGTCAAACTTCACTAAATTTTAGGAAAAATTAAAATTTCTAAAACAAGTTTTTGACGCTCCTGACTTTATTTTGGTTCATTCTTCATGATATTTTCACAAGTTTATGTATTGTTATGTCTGAAAGGGCCTCACAATTAAAAAGTTTAAAATAAATGAAAAGGTCAAGGTCATGTTACGATAAGTGTGTTTTTATTCGGCCCCAAATAGCTCCAAAACTAAAATATTTCATTAAGAGTATATAAACAAAAGTTTTAGTTCTTGAGGGCTCTTTCCAGTGATGTTTAGTTTTTGAAGTTCGGACTTGATTTGTCATATTACGGCAGTCCAAAGTTTTGATCCTCAAGTGCTCAAGGTGAGCTATTGTGATCACCTTTTGTCCGTCGTCCGTCGTCCGTGCGTGCGTCCGTCCGTCGTCAACAATTTGCTTTAAAGAACATCTCCTCCTGAACCGCTGAAGGGATTTTGACCAAACTTCACAGGAATCATCCTTATGATGCCCTCTATCAAAGTTGTACAAATTATCAGATTGGTTGAAAAAGTAGGTCACAGGAGCTAAAAATAGATTTTAAAAACTCAAACTTTGAAAATCTTTTTCTAAAAAACTGCAAGGCATAGAGCTTAATTTTTTTGGTATTACACATCTTAGGGCCATTCCAAAGTACAAATATACCCTATGGGAAAAAGCCCCCGCCCCGGGGGGTACTTTTTTAAACAAGGTTATATAGGAAAATCTTTAAAAATTTCTTTCTAAATCCAAAAGGGCCTAGAGTTTTAGAATTTGGTAGAGCACATTTTTGGGGCCTTTCCCAAAGATTTTAAAATCATACCCTGGGGTGATAAACCCCCGCCCGGGGTCATTGTTTTACAAAAGGTTTATAAAAAATTTTAAAATCTTTCTCTATAAACCAAAAGGGCCCTAGAGCTTAAAATTTGGTATGTAGCATCATCAAAGGTTCATTACCAAGTTTTTTAAACATACCCTATGTGATAAATGCCCCCGCACCGGGGGGTCACTTGTTTTACAAGATTAAAAATAGGAAAATCAAAAAAAATCTTCTTCTTTGAACCAAAAGGGCCCCAATTTAGTTTTGGATTAGCATCATCAAAGGTTCATTACCAAGATTGTTCAAATCAAGCCCTAGGGTGAAAATGCCCCGCCCCAGGGTCCTTGTTTTAATGGGTTATATAGAAAATTTTAAAAATCTTTTCTTAAATCCTAAGGCCCAGAGTTGAATTTGGTATGTAGCCCCTAAGGGTTCTTACCAAGATTGTTCAAATCATAGCCCATGGTGATAAATGCCCCGCACCAGGGTCATTGTTTTACATAGTTTTTAATAGAAAATTTAAAAAATTTTTCTTAAATCCAAAGGCCAGAGCTTAATTTTTGGTATGAGCATCATTAATGGTTCATTACCCAGTTGTTAAAATCATACCCCTTAGGTGAAAATTTCCCCGCACCGGGTCACTTGTTTACAAAAGGTTAAAGGGAAAACAAAAACTTAATCAAGATTTGTGTGAAATATTGTCAGTGGTCCGACCCCCAAATTCATATAGCCCAACAAAAAAAAAAATTTTGGGGGAATTTTACTATTTTGAGAGATTTGACAGAAAATGGTTAAAATTTGGGGCCCGATTGAATCACTTTTTTTTTTAAAAATTACATACTTGATATATTTTTTAAATTTTAAAAAATCAGATCTACGTTAAATAAAATGATAAAAAGACTAAAAATATATTGTGAAATTTGTTTTTTAAAAAAGGGTTTTCTTTAAAAAGATATGAAAGTACGATAATCGATTTTTGGTAAAAAAAACACATTCGGTCTTTTTAGGTTAAATAATTAACCAATGAAAAATTGGAAAATTCAGCCCTCCTTTCCCGGTTTTTATTTGGTGGAACTTCCTTTTTAGAAATTTAACAAATTAGAAATCTTAATCTAATAACCTAAAAAGCTTGAAAAGTGGGGCAGATCAAATATAAAAAAAACCTTTTTACACACTGGGGGCCACAATTTTTTATTCAAACTTCCTCAAATTGGTCACACAAATGTCCCCGGGGGGGGCGTCTTTAGGCCCTCTTGGCCCTCTTTTAGCTTCAATTGTGATGTTAAAAAAAAAAAAATGTTCGACATGCGACTTTTACTTGATTTTAACATTTCTGCATTGCAGGTACCAATGTTAAATTTGAATAAATTTTTTTCTCATTTTGCCGCTGGGGGGGGCTTTTCTTGAACACTCTTTTTTTTATAACTCAAAAAGTTAAACCTGATTCAAAAAACGGTTTTTTGCATTAATTTCATGTTGAAGTCTAATAAAATATGATAGTTCAAGGTATGAGTACTTAAAATTTGAGTTAGTAAGGAAGGTTTAGATTCAACCTCGCAAAAAATGTGCTTAAGTTAGGTCTATGAAAAACCTACCCATTTTTGTTAGAGATCAATAAAGAATTCTGTTTTTCTGCTACGTTTGCAAGACATATACGCACAAAATATATGGGGTACGAATTTAAGAAATGCAGGGGTTTTTTTCCCCTAGAAATGGGCAAACTTCACTAAAAATTGGAAAAAAATTTTTTTTTTTAAACATTTTTTTGACCTCCTGACTTTATTTTTAGTTCATTCTTCATTGATTTTTATGTTGCAAAAAACCTCACAATTAAAAAAAAAAAAAATAAAAGGGCAGTTTAACGATTATTGTGTTTTTATTCACCCCCAAAACCTAAAAAACAAAATATTCACTAAAGTATATGTACAAATTTTTTTTTTCTTGAAGGCTTTCCAGTGATTTTATTTTTTTTTTAAAATGACTTGATTTTTTCATTTTACGGCTGCCAAAGTTTGTCCTTTTTTGAAATAAATGAAATCTTTTTTTGCTTCATTTTTTGATATATAAAAAATAGAATGTTTGACTAGAGCGACTTTATATTGATTGAACTATTTGCTGCATTTCTGGTTCCGTTAATACAATTTTTATAATTTGTTGCTCATTTTGCCGCTAGGGGGCTCTTTGCTTGAAAACACTACTAAAAAATTTAAATCTGATTTTGTGCCCTTTTTTGGGATTCGTTCCTTTGGGGACATAATTTTAAAGACACTAAAAAATTTATGTGATATTTCATTATGGTAAAAATTCGCTGTCATGTTGCTTGTCGTGTGTCATTTTTTACGTTTTTGTGTTGTTTGTAATTTTTGTTTTCGTTACAAATTTGTTTGTCGAATCAAAAGAAAACATAACAATGGCACTAACCGAATTTAATAAAAAATTTTTAATTCGCGACTACAAAAATTTATAGTTAAAACTCAAAAATTTACGGGGAAAAGTCGTTTAAGCATTGCGACATAAAAGTTTTGAAAATCACTTTAACCTATTCAACAACCCTGAACGAAGAAATATGGTTTTCGAATTAACAACTCGTGAACTGAATGAAATTGCTTTTTTGAAAAACCGATATATCGCAAGCGATTCTATTAGATTTTTGCACCGCTTGGAAAACCTATTGTTTTTCTTCTGTTTTATATTTTTTTTTTTTTTTTTAAATTTTTTTTTTTTAAACCCTTTTTTTTTTTTTAATGGCATACACCAGATAAAAAAAGTCCATTTTCTGATTTTTTTTCCACTTTTTGTCCAGATCTGAATTTTGATCCTAACGTTTAGAAAATTTTCATTTTTTCTTATTTTCCGCTAGGGGGGATTTTGTAAAAGTTTCTAAGATCTAATAAATCTGTTATTTGTGGTCCATTTAAATGTGGTTTTTTGCATTGTTTTCCTTTTAGAAACTTAATAAAATATATAGGTTCCAAAAATTTTCGTAATAAAACTTTCATGCACAGAGGTTTTAAAGTTCAAATTCGAAAAAAAGGGGAAATGAGGGTAGGGCTACAAAAAAAATCCCCATTTTATTTAAGGGTAGAGAGGGCAATTTTGTTTGTTGTATATGATTCCAAGACATAACCACAAAATTATGGGGTGTCATTTTTAGAAAAGTATGGTTTTTTCCACATACGCGGTCAAACATAACCCAAAATTTTTGAAAAAAAAACATTTTAAAAGCATGACTTTAAGGTTATTTGCCCCTGACTTTTTTTTTTTTTCAACTTTACATTTTTTCACTGTTAATGCATTTTTTAAAACAAATAAAATCATAGAAAAAAAATCACCCATAATATCAAAGGTCAAGGTCAATCCCCCTTATTATTTTTATATCGGCATAAAATAGCTCCAAATCTAAAAAAATTTTACAAAAATTAAAGAAAAAAAGTTTTTGCTGTGAAGAACTTTTCCCTTAATGTTTTTTTTTGAAGATCGGATTATTTTATCAAATGACCCATCCAAAAGTTTACCTCTTTTCAAAAATTTATATCCAATTTTCCTCTTTTTTTGCGCTCCTAACTTTTTTTTTTGTTTAAACTTCATCATTAATTTTTCTGTTTTTGCATTTTTAAAAACAAATAAAATTCATAGGAAAAAAAATCAAGCTAATATGCCAAGGCATGGTCAATTTTCCAATTATTATTATTTTTTTAGGGATAAAATAGCTCCAAATCTAAAAAAAATTTTAAGAAAATATATGAACAAAAGTTTTAGTCTGTGAAGAATCTTTCCATTGGTGTTTTGTTTTTGAAGATCGGACTTCATTTGATCAAATTACCACAGTCCAAAGTTTTATCCCCTTTTCAAAAAATTTTAATCCAATGTTTTTTCTTTTTTGCTGCCCGTTTATTTTTTTTTTCAAAAATTTATCATTTTTTCACTTTTATGCATTTTTTATAAAAAAAATAAAATCATAGAATAAAAATTAAGCAAAAAGCAAAGGTCAAGGCATATACCAAATTTTTGTTATTTTTTTGGCACAAAATAGCTCCAAATCAAAAAAAATTTTAAAAAAAGTAATGAACAAAAATTTTAGTTTTGGAAAAATCTTTTCCTTGGTGTTATTTTTAAGATCGGACTTTATTTGATCAAAATAACGCATCCAATGTTTAATCCTTTTTTTTTTTTTTGCCTTTTTTGGCCAAGACATAAAAAACACATGATTGCGTTTTTTTCCCCTTTCCCCCTTTTTAAAGGGGCTAGTACAACGAAAATAAGAAAGGCAGGTATCAGCCATTTTAAATTTTAAACAAAAATTTCTAAGACCAAAAATTGCAACATGTAAAAAAATTTTTTTATCATTTTCCGCAAAGGGGGCCACTTGGCTTGATTTTTTGGGAAGAAAGCCCGGGAGAGGAAATTGTAAAACCCCCCGGGGTGTAAATTTTCGTCATTGCATCCGTGAAAAAACCCTTTTAACCGGGTTTTATACCCTTTTATTTTCCCTAAAGATAGAGTTTAAAATATTTTACATGTAACAGCCCAATTCGATCTATCATTTAAAAACTATGACTTTTGGCTTGTGCCCTTTGCCCTTTTGGATTTTTGACCTATTTTTCAAAAATTTAACCCCCTTAGAAAAAAAGTGCTGTTACGGCAAGCTATGTTGTTTTCTGACCACTCTTTTTTTGTTAAAACTAAGAAATTTGAATTCTTTTTGAAACCCCTGAAAAATTTGATAAATCAAACCCCCAAAAAAAACCGGTTTTTTTCTACGGCTATAAAAGGGTTGAATTTTTCAAACCCTTGCATAGACTTTGCAGATTTTGTGGGGGTATATAAAAACTTTTCAAATTCCCAATTTCTTAAAACTTTGTTAAAAAATTTTTTGTACCGAAGTCCGATTAAAGCTTAAAATCTTTAAAAAAAACCACAGATTATGCACCTTTTTAAAAATAAAAGCAGCAATTTTGCACTCTTAATATCAACCCCCCAAATAAAAATTTCCCATTTTTTTTGAATACAATTCTTAAATTTGCAATGTTTGAAAAGAAGAGATTAAATTGCAAAAAACCCGATGATATCGCAATTCTAATTCCCGATTCTAGTTTATTATTTTTTTTTTCAAAACCCTTTTCCCTGTGAACGGAAAAATCCCGTGATCAGAAAAACCCACAAAAAATGAAAATTTAATCATTTTTAAAACCCCTTTTTTAAAGATGATCCTAATTTTAGAAAATTTCCTTTTAAAATTTTTTAAACTTTTCCCCCTGGGGGGCGTTTTGCATGAAAAAATTTAATGACTTATAACTCAGTTATTTTAGGGCCGATTCAAAAGCGGGTTTTTTTCATTCTGTTCCTTGTTGATAGCCTAAAAAATAAAAAAAAGGTTTTCGAGGTACGGTCCCCTGAAAGTATTTTAGCTACAGAAGGGGTTTAAACTTCGAAGCTCGCCCCAAAAAAAAATGCAAAAAGGGGGGGAGGTGTACAAAAACCCAAACCATTTTTTTTTAACGCACAAAAAAAAAGGGTGGCCCAATTTAAGAAATGCATTTGGTTTTTTTCCCCTAAAAACGGTCAAACTTTTTTTAAAAAATTTTAAAAGGGAAAAAATTTAAAAAATTTTTAAAAAAAAGTTTTTTGGGGCTCCCCGATTTTTTTTTAGTTCATTCTTTATGAAAATTTTTACAAATTATTTTAATTATATGTTTTTAAAAGGGGCCCCAAAATTGAAAAGTTAAAAAAAAATGAAAAGGTTTAAGGTCATATTAAAAAAATTTTTTTGTTTTTTTTTTGGCTCCAAATACTCCAAAACGAAAATATTTTTTTTGAGAAATAAAAACAAAAATTTTAAATTCTTGAAAAGCTCTTTCCAGTGATGTTAAGGGTTTTTAAGATCGGGCTTAAATTTTGGGCCCAAAAAACAGCAGTCCAAAAATTTTTATCCTTTTTTTGGGAAAAATTGTAAATCAGTTTTTTTGCTTCAAAAAGTGATGTATTTAAAAAATAAAAATGTTCGACCCAGTGCATTTGTATACTTAATTGAACTATTTGCTCTTGCAGGTACCTAATGGTAAATTTTAATCAATTTTTTTTCTCATTTTTTTCCGCTAGGGGGCCTTTTCTTGAAATCCCCTCTTTTCTAATAACTCAAAAAAATTTTTTGGATTTTTTAAAGCGGTTTTTTTTTCAAATTTCATTGTTTTATAGCCTAATAAAATAGGGGAAATTTTTTAAGGAAAGAGTGACTGAAAATTTTTTTTAGTTAGTAAAGGAAGGTTTTTAAAGTTTTTAAACCCCGCAAAAAATGTGCAAATAAGTGTAGGTCTATTAAAAACCAACCCCTTTTTTTTAAGATCAGATTTTAAGAAAATTTTAATTTTCTGCATACGAATTTTTCAAGACATAACGCCAAAATAAAATGGGGTAGCGAATTTAAGGAAAGCATGGTTTTTCCCTTTAAAACCCGGGCCAAAATTCTTAAAATATTGAAAAAAAAATTTAAATTTTTTTAAACATTTTTGTCGCTCCTAAAGTAATTTTTTTTCATTGTTTTTTCGATATTTTACACCTTATGTATTGTTATTTTGAAAGTACCTCACAAATTTAAAATTTAAAAAAAAAGAAAAGGTCAAGGTCCCTATTAAAAAAAAAATTTTGTTTTTTAAATTTTGGCCCCCCAAAAAACTCCAAAATAAAAAATAATTTTATTATAAGTATGTTGGGCAAAAGTTTTTTGTTCTTGAAGAGCTCTTTCCAGTGATGTTTAGTTTTTGAAGATCACTTATTTGGGGGCATTTTTCGGCAGTCAAAAGTTTGATCCTTTTTTTGGAATAACTGGAAACAGTTTTTTAAAGCTTCAAATTGTGAATGTAAAAGTAGAATGTTTACTAAGCGACTTGTATGCTTGAAATGAACTATTTTCTGCATTTCAAAGGGCCTTATAGGAAAATTTTTAAAAACAAATTTTTGTTTCTCATTTGCCGCGATGGACGCTTTCTTTAAATCCCTTTTTCTAACTAAAAAAATTTTAAAAAACTGACTTTTTTGCCCAAAAAAATTGCTCACCCCGAGCAGAAGGCCAAGGTGAGCTATTGTGGTCACCTTTTTTCCGTCGTCCGTGCGTGCGTCCCCTTTCCCTCCCCCCCAAAAATTTTTTCTTTAAAAAAAACATCTCCTCCCGAACCGCTGAAAGGGGTTTTGACCAAACTTCACAGGAATCATCCTTATAAAGCCCCTATCAAAGTTGTACAAATTTTTCAGATTTTGGTTTTAAAAAAAAAAAGGCCCCAGGGGGTAAAAATAATTTTTAAAAAAAAAAATTTAAAATCTTCTTCTGCAAAACTGCAAGGCCTAAAAACTTAGATATTTGGTATGTACATCATCTTTTGGGCCAAATTTCCAAAAATTGTACAAATCAAAGCCCTATGGTGAAAAAATCCCCCCCACCAGGGGGGACTTTTTTTTACATAAGTTATAAAGGAAAATCTTTAAAAACCCTTTTTCTATAAATCCCTAAGGCCTAGAAACTTTGAATTTTTGGGATGTATCATCATCTAATGGTTCATTACCAAGATTGTTCAAACCCTAGCCCCAAGGTGAAAAATCCCCCCCCACCAGGGTCACTTGTTTTTCATAGATTTTTATAGGAAAATCTTAAAAAATCTTCTTCTGTGAATCCATTGGCCAAAACCCCTTTGTTTTGGATGTACATCATTAAGGGTTCATTCCCAAAAAATTGTTCAAATCATACCATATGGTGATAAATGCCCCCGCACCAGGGTCACTTGTTTTACATAGGTTATAATAATAAAAAAAGGAAAATCTTTAAAAATCTTTTTCTAAAAAACCATAAGGCCCAAAAATTAGATTTTTGAAATGTACCCTCATCTAAGGGTTTCCCATTACCTCAGTTTTTCCCAAATCAAAAGCCTTACAGTGAAAAATGACCCCGCACCAGTGGTCACTTGTTTCAAAATAATTTTTCATAGGAAAAGACCTGGGGCTTAATCAATGATTTGATGTGAAAATTGTCTTTTGGCCCCCTACCCACATAATTCATATAGACCAACAAAAAAAAAAATTTTTTTGCAATATTACTAGTTTGAAGATTTGATAGATAAGGGTTTAAAAATTTTTTGGGGCCCCTTAAAAGAATCACTTTTTAAAAAAAAATTTACATACTTTGATATATGTTTTATATTAAAATCAGTTTTCTACGATTAAAAAAAAGAAAAAAACTAAGAGAAAATATTGTGTAAATTGTAAATTAAATAAAAGTTTTTTTTAAAAAAGATATGAAAGTACAGATAATCGTATTTTTTGGTAATAAAACCCCTTTGGGCCCCTTTTTTAAATTTTTTAATATTTTTAAACCCAAAAAAAAATTTAGGAAACTTTTTAGCCCTCCTTTTCCCGGGTTTTCCCGTTTGGTAGGTTACTTTTCCCTCTTCAGAAATTTCAACTTTAATCGAAAAATCATTAATCTAATAACCTAAAAAGCGTTGAAAAGTGGGCAGTGGGGAAATCTTAGAAAAATCTTTTTTTACACATTAGAGGCTAAAATTTTTTGATTCAATTTTCCTCGAACTTGGTCAAAATGTTTGTCTTGGTGAAAAACTTAAACAAGTTCAAAATGGGTAAAGTTGGACCCAAAAAGTAGGTCATGGGGAAAAATTTTAAGAAAAACCTTTTTTTACCCACTGGAGGCCAAAATTTTTGATTCAATTTTCCCTCAAATTTTGGTCAGCACAAATGTCCCAGGTGACATCTTTGGGGCCCAAATTTTGGGCCCCTCTTTTTTTATATTCTGTTCCTTGGTGACTAAAATTTTAAACGACACAAAAAAAATCAGGGCGATTTTTTCATTAGTTCGAAATAATGTCGCGTGTCATGTCGCATTGTTGTGTGCCCCTTCTATGTTTTTTGTGTTCATTTGAAAATTTTTTGTTTTTTTCGATTACAAATGTCGTTTGCGCCATCTTAAAAAAACTAACACATTTTTAAAAAGGCACTAAACCCCCGTAGGTTAAAAAAATTTTCAATTTGCGACTACATAACTTAAAAATTTTAAAACTTTAAAAATATTCTACTGGGGAAGAACTGTTTAAAAAAATTGGGGACAAAAAAAATTTGAAAGATCACTGTTTAAAACTATCAACAAGCCATGAAAAAGAAGAAAAAAGTTTTTCAAAATTTTTTGAAAAAAGGGGGAACTGAAGGGAAATTTTCTTTTGCGGAAACCGATGATACGCAATAGCAATTCTAGTTTTTTTATTAATTTTTTTAAAACCCCTTTTTTTTTAAGGGGAAAAACTCCGTATCAAAAAAACCACATTTAAAGAAATTTTAATCAGTTTTTACCACGTTTTTTAAGATGACCTAACTTTTAGAAAATTTTCAATTTTTGTCTTTCTTTTTCCCCCCTGGGGGGCGTTTTTTTAAGAAATTTTTTTAATGGCTAAAAAACTCAATTATTTGAGGTCCATTCAAATGGGCCCTTTTTTTTGCATTCCCGTTCCCTTTTTTATAGCCTCATTAAATGATAATTGATAATATGAAAACAACAGAAATAATTTTAAGGGGGGCCTATGGAAGGGCAGATATACCGTATCAATCAATGCCAAAAGGTTTTTGGCCGGGGGGATAATTTTTTTAAATATTTGACAAAAAACCCTTTGCTCGTCTGTTTTTAAAAAAAAAATTGACTATTTGAACGCTGCTTTTTTCGGCATTGCGTAAAAAACTTTAATTAAAAACCCTTTCTCAAAAACTTTTTAAAAGGGATCAACACCAAACTTGGGGTCCTTTTAAAAAATTTTAAAATTTGGTGCATTTGAAAAAGAAAAAATCCCGTATTTTGAAATCTATAGTTTTTTAGAGTTATGCCCCCTTTTTTAAATTTAAATTTTTTGTAAAACTTGCTTATTTTTGTAGAATGGTTTGAAAGCTAAGAAAGGTATCAACACAAAACTTTTAAAACTTGAAAAAACATGGCAAGACAAAAATTTTTAAAAAAGGGGGCAAATTTTTGAAAGCTATATTTTTTTTGTTAAGCTTTTTAGCTTATCTTTTTCTAAGAACAAAAAATAGGATCTTTTGTCGTAACTCTGGCTCCGCTTTTTCGTCGCATCCGGAATCTTTAAAGTTGGCCAAAACTTCTCTTCTTTTTCCCTATCAAAATTCA
The DNA here is from genome assembly GCA_021229015.1 of Solen grandis. Classification (NCBI taxonomy): domain Eukaryota; kingdom Metazoa; phylum Mollusca; class Bivalvia; order Adapedonta; family Solenidae; genus Solen; species Solen grandis. The sequence continues at coordinate 55,618,871 of CM037791.1, read as the reverse complement.
TTTTTTGGGAGCGTTATTCATCTGGACAAAGGCCTATCCAGACATATGAAATTTTTTTACCCATTGACCTTTACCTTGACTTTTGACCTATTTTTGCGGGTTTTTTTTTTAAATTTTTAAAAAAAGCCCTCATTTTAGAACCGTTTCCAAAAGGGCACTGAAATTTTCACATGTGAAATTTACAATTTCAAAAAAAAGGGTTACAGTTTTTAGTTAGGGTTTTTTAAGGTCAACCCTTTTTTTAAATGTTTTAAAAAAAAGTGTGTAAATTGGCAAAAAAAGACGAGCTTTGGGGACCCCTGTCCCTGCTCTTGTTGTAATTTAGAACTAAAGAAAAATCAAAATTTCTTATTAAGTAGAATGTCTTAAAAAATAGAAAGGTAATTTTAAAACAAAAATTACTTGAATATCAAAGACAAGGCACCTTTTAATACAAGGGACATTGTTCGAAAGCTATATCTTTGGATTATGTTCCTTTTTAACTTTGAATTTTGATCAAAATTGCTTAATGAGTATATTAAAATTTTAAAACTATGAAAGATATAAAAATTAAAATTTTGGAAAAAAACATGACAAGGGGCCGTTGTAAGACGGGGGGATTATTCTGAAAGGAATGTTTTTGCCCCTTTTTAACAAAGATTTTTTTGTCGCCTGCATTTGCATGGCAGACACATGGGGGTCACTTTGTCCGTCGCTCGTCCCCGTCGTCGGCGTCGTCGGCGCCCCTCGTCGGCGCCCTCCGGACCTAACTAAAAAAGTATTTTGGGGACACCTTAAAATTTAAAACGGGATAATCACTTTTAGGGGGAGGCAGTCAAAAAGATAACCGATTTTCTTTTCTGAGTTTTTCCCTTTGTTGATTTAGTTTAAATTTTTGTCCGGCAAACTCAAAAATATTTGAGGTTATTAAAAATTTTAAATGATAGATCCATTAAAGGGAGTCTTTCACAAAATGATACTCTACTTTCTTTTCCCCTGAGTTTTTCCCTTTTTGATCCAGTTTTATTTTTGTGGACATAACAAAAAAATATTTGGGGAATTGCTTTAAACCTGATAAAGATCCATTTTTTGAGTGCGGGCAAAAAAGAAAACCTGTTTTATTTTCTGAGTTTTTTCCCCTTTGTTGATTTTCAATTTAATTTTTGTCTGGGGCATAACCGAAACTATTTGGGTGTTGACAAAAACTTCATAATCTAAAGGGCGAGTGCAGTGCACATGAATGTAACTCTGTTTCTTTTTTTCCTTGATTTTTGCCCTTTGTTGATACTCGACTTCATTTTGTCGGAGCAAACACGAAAATTTTTTTTGGGGTATTACTTGAAACCCACAGGGGGAAAGACTCAGGATGCTTGTGCAAGAAGTTAACTGTTGTTTTTTTGGAGTTATTTCCCTTTGTTTTTTTTTGGTTTAATTTTTGTGGGGTGAAAAACGTAAATTTTTAAGTTTGCCAAAAAAAATTTTTATAGAATAATTCATTGGTCGAGGCAGTACACAAAAATGAAACTCAATAAAAATGATGACTAAAAACTTGCAACTAAATAATTAACCAAAGTCTTAAGACTCAAATTTTTCTTCATTAATTTTTAATTTCATATCATTTTGACACCCTCTGATGAAGACTGTATAGCCCAAATGCTCGGGAAAAATTTTTACAATTCACTGTTTAATATTGCACCTCTTTGTTAAACAGTAAAACAGACATATAGATTTGCATTTGCCCCGTCTGTACGTACGAACAAAACGTCCGCCGCCCCCAAAATTTTTTGGACCCCGCATTACCCCAAAAGTATTTGAACTACGACTTGATATTTTCATGGAATATATTTTTCCCGGACATAAACTTGCGCCCCGGGGGAATTTTCATCAAGCCAACTTTGAAGTTGACAGAGTTAGGGGGCCCTTTATTTTTAGCTCCCCCGGCCAAAAAACGTGCTAAAGGGGGGACTTTTGTGATGGTCCGTCGTGCTCGTCAAAAATTTTTGGTTTTAAAAAACACTCTAGGGGGCCATTTTTTTGGGCCAAATTTCAAAAAAACTTGGTCAAAGTTGTCTCCAAAAAAATTTTTGGGCTTTTTTCAAAATTTGGGTCATGAGGGGTCAAAAAGAAGGTCACGAGGTAAAGTCTTAAAAAAAACCCGTTAACACTCAAAGGGGGCCAAAATTTTAAAGCCCAACCTCATAAAACTTGGTCGGGAATGTTTCTCTCCATTAAATCTTGGACAAGTTCGAATTGGGTCATGGGGGGTCAAAAAGGGGGGATGAGGTAAAAATCTTAGAAAAACCTTGTTAACACAAAAAGGGGCCAAAAATTTTTTGGGCCCAAAACTTTTTTAAACTTGGGGTCGGGAATGTTTGTCTCCATAAAATTTTGGGAAATTTTTTCAAATTTTGGGGGCCTTTTGGGGTCAAAAAGTAGGGCAAAAAAGGTTAAACCCTAAAAAAAACCTTGTTAACATTTCCCAGAGGCCACTTTTTTTGGCCAAATCTTTTGAAACTTGGTCAGAATTTTTTTGTTTCCATAAAATTTTTGGGCAAGTTCAAAAGGGGGTCATGGGGGGTAAAAAATTAGGTAAATATAAAAAATCCAACATATTTTTCCATTTATAACCCGGTGAGCAATTAAAGGGCCCTAAAGGCCCCCTCTTTTTTAAAAAAAATAGGGAATTTTTTGCTTGGCCCTATTAACCGAGTTTTTTTGAAAACAGACTTTAATCTTAAAGGGTAATTAATCAAAACTGAACTTGTGCACCGGGGTTTTTTTTTAAAATCCCCCCTACCAAAAAGTGAGGAAACATAAATTTGCCTTTTTCTGTCTGCCCCCTCCCAAAATTGTGCCTTCTTTTTGGGAAAAAAAGGTGACGTTTTGGGGGCACTGTGTCCTCTGGCCACTTTTCTAGAAAAAACCCTTTGTATACGTTTTGTCATCATAAAAAAAACCTGTGCGGGGAAAGTTTTTGGTCTGTTTAAACTAGACAGAAAAAAAAGAGCACTCAATGGATTAGCCATTGTCCCTTTTTTGTCTTAAAATTTTTACATCTTTGTTTTGTATACATTCTTTTCCAGGGCATAGGGCAAGGTCATCCTTCAAGGTCATTTAAAGGGAAATGGTACTTCTTTTTTTTTTGGGGTGACAGATTTAGTTGGTTTTTCATGGTCAACTTTTTAAAATTTTTTAAACAAAAAAATTTTTAAAATTTGGCAAAAAAAGCGAGTTTTAAGCAACCGCAATGTGGTGCTCTTGTCAAGCTTTACGATTATTTTTTACAAAAATCCCGGCCAAGTTTGAATTTTGCGATATCGGATAATAAGGACAGGAGTTAGGGCCCTTTTTAAATTTTAATAAAAATGCCAGATTTCACTTTTAAAACCCTTGAAAACTTCATTTTTTTAAAAACCAATCTTTTTAAATGTTTCATGACATTTTTTTTAGCCATAATCCTCAGCCAATTTAAAACTTCAAATTTTGACCACAGACAGGGGTTTTGGGTTGTGGGAAAAAAAAAGATCTCAGGTTATGTATTCATATAACAAAGCTAAATTTAATAGTAATTTGTACAGGCAAGAAGGCATTTTTTCTCAGATGAGCGTCTTCAGAGCCATCTTTTGGGCCCCTTTTTTTTACTTAATTCCCTTTAAGGGTTGGGTTTGAAACTTGGAATATTTGTTTTTTGAACCCCTCCCCTCCCACCTGTAGGCAATAGTATACAACTTTTTCATGAATTTAAAAACAAAATTTTTGATGCAAAATTTTCATGCCCCACCAAACCAAATTTTCCGGGGATTCGATTTTCCCCGGGCTTTGTGTCCGTCTTGTTTCCATGTTCCGTTTGTCTGCCACACCTCTTTACCTTTTTCATTTAAGCTTTTTATAACCCCCCCAAATGAAATTTGGGGGGGATAAGGAGTCACCCTGTCGGTTTGGGGGCCTTTGGTCGGTCGGTCCCCGGGGGTTGGTCAAAAAATTTTTCCGGAGCATTTTCCAAAACTACTGTAAACCCATGTTTATGAAACTTCATAGGGAGATAGACCCTTGATGGGGAGGAAGTGCAGTGCATAAGAACCAAACTCTGCATGTATTTTGAAAGGGGTTATTGCCCCCTTTTTTTATTTTTTTCTTTTGATTTTGCCGGAGCATAACTCCCCAAAAATAAAAATACTAGGGTTTATGAAATTCATAAAGTAGATTGAACTTGATGGGGAAGTGCAGTGCCTAAGAACCCTAACCTACATTTTTTTAAAGGGGGATTCCCCTTTTTTTAATTTTTTTTCTTTTAAATTTTGTCCGGGCATTTCCCCCAAAACTCCCGTAAATTATTTTGATCAAACTTCTATGTAGATGACCTCAAATGTAATAGACCTTCATGAGAGGAAGTGCAGTGCCTAAGAACCATAACTCTGCAGTATTTTGAAAGGGGTTATTGCCCTTTTGTCCCTTTTTAATTTTTTTTGATTTTGTCCCCGACCCCTAACCCCCCAAAACTAAGTAGCTAGGTTTAAAACTTCATATGTAATTTATCTTGATGAGAGGAAGTGCCCGTGCAAAAACCATAACTCTGCATTATTTTGAAAGAGTTATTGCCCTTTGTCATTTTTAATTTTTTGATTTTGTCCGGAGCATAACTCCAATACAAAAGAGCTAGGTTGAAAAACTTCAAGTAAGATCTTGATGAGAGGAAGTGCAGTGCATAAGAACCATAACCACATGTTTTTTAAAGGATTATTCCCCTTTGTTTTTTTTTGTCTTTTGATTTTGTCCGGACATTTCTCCAAACTACTTACTTATTTTTATCAAACTTCATAGTAGATAGACCCATATGTAGATAGACCTTCATGAGAGGAAGTGCTGCCTAAGAACCAAACCTGCATGTATTTTGAAAGGAGTTATTCCCCTTTTGTCTTTTTAATCTTTGATTTTGCCCGGGCCATAACCCAATACAAAGAGCTAGGTTATGAAACTTCATAGAGACGATCTTGATGAAGGAAGTGCAGTGCCAAGAACCATAACTCGCATGTATTTTTAAAGGAGTTATTCCCTTGTCTTTTTTAAATTTTTGATTTTGTCCAAAGCAAAACCCCCAATACAAAGTAGCTGGTTGTGAAATTTCATTTAGATTGATCTTGATGAGGGGAAAAGTGCATGCATAAAAAAACCCACAATGTAAACTTAAAGACAGGTTTTTTGCAAACAATAAAAGGAGGGCCCCCAAAATTAGACGCATTTTTATTCTCCTCAGCTACAGATTGGGGGCAAATTTTTTTCTTCTTTTTTGTCTAAATGTGTGTCTCCTGTCTATCGTCTGTCTGTCAAAACTTTTTAGCATCCCCAAAACTTTTGAACCATTGCTCACACTAACTTTAAACCTTCAACATGTATTTTTCACTCACGCAAATTTTTGAAACTGTTTCCACACATGACAGACTTCCGGTGTGGGTATTGATCCCCTTTTAGTGATAAAAATTTTTTTTTGGTATCTTATAACCCAAACCTATGGGAACATTGTTTTATGTGCCCTGTGAATACTCCTGTGTCAAAGATGGGGGGGGGATAATCCCCTTTTATGATGGGTTCTAGTTTTCAAGAAAGACTTCACATTTTTATGAAACTAGGTAAACATTTTTTTATTTGTGTTTACATGTCATATTATCAATTTAATATTTATGCAAATATTTGGCTGTGCCTTTTTTTTTCACAGTGGGTGAACATGGAAAATTGATTGTTCGTCTCATTTCCCCTTAGGTTTGCCTTTGCATTTAAGCTTTTTTTTTCTGAGAGAATGATTTCACATCTTTATGAAACTAGGTATACATGTACACATATTTAATATTTTATGCCAATTTTAAAGGCTGTGGCCTATTTTTTTCGGGGTTGGATGAACATGATTAAATTGATTGTTCTGCCTCAGGTTCCCTTTTGGGTTTTTTTAAGCCTTTTTTCTATGAAGAAAATTTCTCATCTTCATAAAACTAGGTACACCTGTACATCATGAAAAAACATTTAATTTTTATGCAAAGTTAGGCATAACCTTTATTTCAGGGTTTGGAGAACATGGTAAAATCATTGTTCGACTTGGGTTTTTATCTTTGCTCAAAGCCTTTTTCTCTGAAAAATGTTCATGGGGGCAACTCTCCCCAGTTCTTCTTGCACCAACAAATTTAATTTTGGGTCTGATTAATTATCTAGAGTTTCAGGGCCCTTTGATTTTTGGCCAATCTTGTCTCACTTTATCTCCAAAACCTCGGGTTTGACTTGGATGAAACTTCATAAGATTGATAATACCAAGTCATTTTGTCATACCAACACATGTTTTTTTTTAATATTTTATCACGGACTATGACCCTTTTTCTTCTATGAAATTTTCCCCAAAAATCATAAATCTATGTAATTTTATTATTTTTTTCTCTGTTTATTGTATAATTTATTTTTTATTGAACTATACTTAAAAAAAAAAAATGAATTGACTTAAACAGAGACTAGCTAGGGGACATGCAGAAAATGTACTTCCAAGCCTACTATTTTTTTATGTCGCATAAAGGCACTCCAAAAATGGTAGAACTTGTTTATAAGCCTCCACCCGAAGGTGGGGGGGGGGGGGGGTTTCATATAGATATCTTTTGTCCATCCTCGTCCGTCCACACAAAATTTTTTTCATGCATAAATCAAATATTTTTTACTACAAACTTTAAACTTCAGGGATATATTTTTCAGGATAAACTTGGGCCCTGGGGATTTTTACAAACCACCACTGAAGTTAACAGATTATTTGGCCTTTGTTTTTGAAAAAAGGAATTTTTGCTTTGAGCATGTAACTCTGAAAGTATTTGCACTACAGACTTTAAATTTCATGGAATATTATTCAGGGCAAACTTTTCCCGGGATTTTATCAAACCTTGTTAAATTGACAGGTTATGGCCCTTGTTTTTGAAAAATATGGGAATTTTTTTGATTGTGACACAATAACCTGAAAGATTTGTACTACAGACTGAAACTTTATGAATATATTATTCAGGACATGAAATGTGCACCTAGTATTTTTTTTACCCTCTATCAAAAGTTGGCAATAATTTACCTTTGTCTGCCATCCCATTCATACGTTTCACAAGTAACTTTAAGGTATTTGTGCCCCGACTTTAAACTTCATGGTATATTACTCAGGACATGCCCTTTTGCTCCTGGGTTTTGGGTTTTTTTTTTTTTTTGAAATATAAGACGGGGGGGGCATCTGGTTTTCCCGGACACATATCTGTTTATAAATATGAAGTTATTGGGTCAAATCTTAAAAATTTTTACAAATGTACATATAAATTTAAAAAAACAGAAATATTTGGTTCTGGCCAATGCCGGGGGGGCATTAGAGAAAAATACTTTCCTTTTTAATGTATATGAACCCTTTGATGTATTTCTTGAAACTTGGAAAACATGTCATTGCTCTGGGTTTTTCCCTTTTTATGAAAAGAGATTTTTATTTTGCCTTTCATTTGAAAATATTTTACCAGGTTTTCAGTGAAAATCCAATTATTTGGATGGGTATGTTTAGTGGGCGGGTGGGTTTTGGGGATAAAAAATAAATTTTTTCCATCAAAAATTTCCTTTAGAATTTTAACATTTTTTTTTAATTTAAGTATCTGCACATAGAAAAATTTGTTATCTAATAGATTTTGGGTACTATATTATATTTCTTCTAAGTATGGACGTATATTATACTTCCTGAGATACGGATGAAGTGCAGGATATTTTGCATTCAAGCAAAATTATCATTTATAGTTCAAAATGACTGTAAAAAAATGGAAATTTCATATTTATTGTGGAAAAGGAATAGATAGGGGAAGAATAGCGGTAGAGGGGGAGGGAGAAGTGGGAAAAAGGGAGACAGAGGAATATTTTTTCTTCCAAAATAAAAACATCATTGAAAATAGTAAATGATTTTCCAAAAACGGGCGCCCCTGTTTTTTTATAATGTAAAAAAAAATGAATTTACAAAATTTAGTTCAAAAAAATGCGCACAGTGGGGGGAGAGAGAGAGAGAGAGAAAGGAGAGATAAAAAGCGTTAAACAATGTACAAATAAACTGAATGATTTCCCTTTCCCCTTTTTTCTTTTTTTTTTTTTTGTTTTGTTTTTTTTGTTTACTGATGCCACTTCACATAGAAATGATAGCTTTTCTGTGAAAGAAAATTGTTTTTGTTTGTGTATGTAAATGCCTATTTTGAAGTTATGGTGCATAGTGTGTATGTATGTGGTTTACTGTAAAAGTAAATAGTATAACAAATTTGGGTAATGTGTATACATATGCTTTTAGTGTATATAGGGTTTTAATGTGCATATAGATGATGTGTGTATGGTTTTAATTTTCGTACATATATATCATGTTATATCATACAAGCGAGTATTTTTATATTAATAAGTCCAATAAATCTCAGAATTGTCTCAACTTTTAAAAAGAAAATTTTAACGCCTTTTTAACAAATAGAATGGATATTATACTATTATTTGATGTTTACATGAAAGTATACAGTCGAACCGGTCCAACGGCCCCCTGCTAGCACCCCAAACTGCAACAAGGGCCATTTCAAATTCCCCCCCCCAAATTTTCGCTATATTACACCTGCTGTCACGACCAACTGCTTACTACACCAACGGCCCCCTATTTGACTCCATTTGGTCCCCACACTGGTACAACGGCCCGCGCCACTGACGCGCCCCATCGGAAGTTGGTAACGGCTTACACCTTTGGGTGAGAGCCGAACAATAGATTTGAGACAAACCTAACATCGAGGGGGGCGAGGGGGTTTTCCATGGCCCATTACTGTTCGTACAGGTGGTGTTTGTCAGGTGTGGATGCCCTTTAATTGCATTGATTAGCAAGATGTCTTCCTCATTTTTAATCCGGGAAAATGATAACAATGATTGAGTGTAAAGTCCCGGTGCTTCAAGCGGGGTTTAAGATGCGGCCTTGTCATTTAATTATAAATCATTTTTTGGTTTGTTTTGTTTTCAAAGAGTTTAGAGAGAGAAAAAAAGCACCTTATCTGTATCTCTGTTAAAAATACACGAGGTATTGAGGACCGTATAATAGCCCCTGGCTCAAATTGTGATTACTCCCGGGTTTTATCGCCAGACAAAGTAAAGAGTGTAACATGTTTTCGCTTTTTGAAGAAAGTTGGTTTTAACACAGAAACACTTGCTTTATTGATTGAAGGTTGATCAGAATCGATTCTCACATTACAAATACACATTATTCTATGATTATTACGTAATTCTTCAACAAACGAACACATATACGCATTCTTATGCTTTCCCTTCTGTTTCGTATCTGCCTATTCATTCTTCTGTCTTCAAGCTCCATGGTAACAAAACAACGCTATGAAAATCTTACACAAAACAAATACATGTTGTTGTTCAAAATGTTATTCATTTATGAAATCAATTATTAAACATTATTATGTTTTCACATTTGTATATCCCTCCTATAAATAAATTTCTGCACATAATTGGAACTTAAAGGGGAGAAAAGAGAAGAGATGACCACATACATATATGTACAGTCCACGAACATCAAACAAAAAATGACACCTGCTAACAAAGGCCACCTGCTAACAAAGGCCCAAAATTGTAATTTCCCTTGGTGGCCTTTGTAAGCAGGGTTCGAAATGTATGTCATATTGTTTCTTGAACATAAAAACTTTCTTGATTTGTATATGTCATATTTTTCTTGAACATAAGAACTCTCTTTATTTTTTTCAGCAGATGCACATAAGACATACTAAAAATTTATATTAAATGCAAATAGGTGAAGACTCAAGATTGTTTATTTGTTCTATTCAAATTGGCATTTACAAACCCTTTTAATAGCATTTTTCTAATTTCTTACTGTTTTTTCCCCTTTATTTTACAATTACAGTGTAATATACCATTAAAAAATGAAAAATATATACAAATGGTTCAAAATTTACTGCAACTGAATATGATTACTGTACAATAATGTTTTTTTCTTCATAGATTATTCTCTTCTTTCTAAAAAACAAATGACTAGTCTTTAAAATTTTCTCTTACAATTGTCGTGGTTTGAACAATAGCCGAAAAAGAATTGATATATTTAAATTATTCAAAGAAAAAAAAGGTAGACATACCTGTCTGCAAGAAACACATTTTACACAAGATATGGAAAAAATTTATTTATGCAGAGTGGAATGGTTATTGCTATCATAGTCATGGAAAATCAAATGCAAGAGGAGTATCTATTCTGTTCAGGGGAAACTTATGTATTAAGGTCATAAATAGAAAAAGATAGCAATGGTAACTTAACACTTGAACTATTATTTAATGATGTTAATTTTGTACTGGTAAATATATATGCTCCAAATAAAGATATTCCCCAAAGTTTTTTCGAAAATTTTGTTCAAAATGCTTGAAAGTTTTTGATACAAAAGAAATTTATATAAAATTTTTGTTGAAGATTTTAACCTTGTTTTAAAACCAGAAATAAAACTATTTGAAATTATAAATCTGTAAATCATAATATTAAAGCAAGAAATACAATTGTTATCATATATTACAGATAGAAATTTAATAGATCCATTTTTGGGAACTTAATAATCCCCCGCAGAAATATACATGGGGGAGACTCAACCCATTACAACGGGAAATTAGATTTTTTTTTTTAAACCAATAAATATGACCATTTAAGGAACTGTGATATTGATATAAGTAAAAATCGACCTTTAAATTAAAAACATGGAAAGTGCTTTTCTCAGTCATAAAGGAAAATTAATAATGCCTTACTACATATAAAAACTATAAAAAGTCATTAACAAGAAAATTAATAAATTTTAATACAGAAATATTGGTACCTGTTTATAATTTTGATAATATTGAACAAATTGATAAAAGCACAAAAAATTTGTAATAAATATCAACTATTTTTAAAAACATATTAATGGAAATCCTGGAAAAACAATACTTTTTCAAGCTAAAAGCAAAAGAACGAAACAATAAAAAAAAAAGAATTAATTGAAAAAATATTGAAATTAGAAGAAAATTTTAAACAGCTGAAAATGAAAAAAAAATTTTTTATGTTTAAAAAAAGAGTTTTAGAATTAAAAGAAATAAAAAAAATAGAGGTTCACTTATAAGATCAAGAGCACGGTGGATTGAACATGAGAGAAGTCACTAGTTATTTCTGTAATTTGAAAAAATATTAATAAAATAGAACATTAACATTTTTTGAAAAAGGGATGGTAAAATTATATCTGATAGAAAAAATATTCTGAAAGAAGCTCAATTTTTTTTATAACATTTATAAGTCATCAAACACAAAAGACTCAATTACAAAAAGAAATGGGATTAGATGCTGGGAAACTAGATAGTGAGAGGCTGAATCTAGAGGGTTTTCTAACAATAAAGGGGATCTGAACACTAAAAAGTATAAAAATGACAAAACCTGAGGGTTTTTAGTTCAAATTTTTTTAAGGTTTCTTGAAGAAACGGGATATTTTGTAGTTAGAGTTTTAAGAAAATAAAAAAAAAAGAAAAAAGAAAAGAAAAAAGATTGATATACAGTCTTCATACATGGTACATGTAGGAGATACCTTACGGTAATGATGATTGGGTTTATTTTCAGGTTGATGGGGCCAAGGTCACTGTTACTAAAACAGATTTTTTGTTTCTGTTAAAACCTTCTTTTAGAAGTGAGGTATGATGATCAGATTTAGTAAAATAGATACCTTGTTAGAAGAGGGGATTTGGGGCTGATTTTAGGTCAGTAGGATCAAGGTCAAGCCACAGTGTTACGAAATTTTTTTGCATCAAACAGACTATTTCCATGGAATATCTCCTTTAAGAATTGTGGTATGGTTATCAACTTGTAGGTAAAGGGACCTTATAGAAAGGAAGAGTGAGATTGACTGTCAGAAAAAAAAGATCCCGTTGTGGGATCCGATCTCTGTAGGGTTCTCAAAAGTCCATAAAATCGGTGTGAGAGGTTCTCCTGGTTCATACCTTACCTCAAAGTATCCAGAATTTGGGTCCATCTAAGCAAGCAACAAAGAAACCCTTAAACATGGATCTACCCGCTCAAAACAACCCATACTGATATGTCTGATACCGAACTATACGAAGATTCTACACTGTCACCGTCTCCTTCTATGACAACACTTTCAGTTTAGTCTAATCCCGCAATGAAAAATGGAAAGCAGACGACCTTGAGACTCTAAACCACGCCGTATAAGTCAAGAAAACATACCAAGATTCAAAGTACTCAGTAAGCTCCGCATTCAATTAACAAAAACCGAACACAAAACAAACAAAGAAACAAAAATATCCCAAAATCACTGAGAGTTAACCTTACACCACAAGTACCCATTATCAACTTGTTGTTACAACTAAAATGGGAAGAAGCACATATTAGATTTGGATTAGACCTAACAACAATACTCCTTGATTACTGGAAGTCCCGACGGATACAAATTAAAAAAAGAAATCACTGAAGTAGACAAATCCCTCAAAGAAACAACCCAATCAAATCAAATTGACCTAATCACGGATATCACTAGAAAATCACAATATCCGTCAAAAAAGAATTAAGCCTGAAGAAACAACCTACCCCCAATAAAAACCAGAGATCCCAATTAACTAAAAAAAATGCCAAAGGGGACGTTTCAGACCACCAACCATTCATAAAGAAAAACTCATTCAAAAAATTATTCTGAGTACGTAACCAGCCTTTCCGACTACGAACCTACATGCCCCCGAGAAAACAGTCTTATGCAGAGGACTATCATTTTGTCCAACACCACTCAAAATTGATAAAGTAGAGCTACATTGAGACATCCTTTTATTTGACAGACGAATGAGACCAAACAACATTTCTCTGAAGACCTTGATACCTACAACACCCCAAACCATTCACAACTATGTCTGGATGGACACCACCGGCAGGAAAATGGGCACATTTAGATGCATTTTTAACAATGATAAAAAAGAACAATTAAAAAAACAGTTTTTAAATGGATAGGGCAAAATACCAACCTCTCCCCAGCAGAATACAAAGCGATCCATTCCCTTAAAACCAATAAGAATATAATAAATTAAACCAGCAATAAAAAGGGGTCATTGGGTAATACTTAAAAAAACAAAACTATATTATAGAAGAAATTGAGACAGTTAAGTGACAATAACATTTTTTAAAAGAAACTTCACTAGACTTAACAAATAAAACATGCAGAAAAATTAACAACTTCCTTATTTATCTGAAAAAACCCTAATTTAAAGGGACCTAGAGCACATTAGATATCTTGCCCCAAAAGAAAAAAAAAAATTTTTTAAATCTTTTCCCAAAAAATACTTTAAACACAATTCCCCGGGGACGTCCAATAGATCACATGTAATGTCCACAGAGAAAACTCCGGGGATACAAAGACTTCTACATAAAACCACAACCCCAAAAAAGAAATTTCCCATATTAAAGATACAAACCCAACTTTTAAAACGAAGATACGTGAAATTAAAACAATACCTAAAGATGCCCTCCTGGTCACCTTTGATTTTTCCCAGCTTTATTACCAATATCCCCCATAAAAAAAGGGATACTAGTAATAAAACAGGCTTTACAGGACAAAAAACAACACCGAACCTAAAACAGAATCTTACAAAGGGTTTTTTACACTTTAACTTAAAAAAATTTGTTTTCAAATTCAATACAAATTCTATGAAAAAAATACCCGGGAACAGCAAGGGCATGAAAGTGCTCCCACTTCGCAATACTATTTATGGCTAATTTGAACAAGAGTTTTTTAAAATATACCTGGGTCCCCCAATGGTTTTGGTGGAAATTACATTAAATGGCTTTTCATGATATCAGGCTCACTCTAAAGAGGAATTAAAATTCCTTCATTGAAGCCCTAAACAGTCAACAAAATCCCCTCAAATTTACGACAGATATTTGCGGAACACAAACCAATTTTCTTTACGTAACAGTAAAAGAAAGATGAAAAATGGAAACCCCAAAACCCCCACTCTAAACAAACCCACAGATGCGCATATGTTCCTACATTATAATTTGTTTCATCCATTACATCAGAAAAAAGTATCCCTATAGCCAGGGGGCCCCCAATTAAAGACGCATAAGGCCCGTACAGACGACTCTTACACAAATGTACCAAACTTCCTTTTAGAAAACTTGCATGCTAAGGCTACCCAAAAAAACAAAACAACACAACCCCAAAAAAACAAAACAGAAAACGCCATTGAGAAAGCGGAAAAAGGCACATTCCCAGGGTTTTCCACAAAACCTTGAAAAGTCAGGGAAAAATGTTTTTTTTTTCCCAAAGGGCAGTGAATTGTCAGGGAATTTTGAAAAAAGGTCAGTGAAAAAAAACATTTTAGAAAAGTCAGGGGAAAAATCAGGGAAAAAAGAAAGTCTGAGTTGATGTTTTTTTAATTTTTTTAGTGGCTATGGGAGTCTTCAAACAGTATTTATAAGTATTACTTTTAAACATTTAATTTAATAATTAAAAAAAATTCCTAAGCATGGGAAAACCCTTTAAAAAGGGTTTTGGGGTGTTAGACCCGATAGGTTTTAAATCAACCCCACTGAGATTTTATTGTGCACACTGTTTATCAGAGTTATTTTTTTTTTAGTTAAATGTTTTAAAAATTAGGGTGTATGACATGACTGTATGTACATGTATAATCATGATGATTTTAAATGCTTTTGTGACCATTTTTGTTTATATAGTGTCCATAAACTTTCTTTTAAATGTTGCTTTAAAGTGTAAGATTGACTAAGTATTACTACCTTGTAAGAAAATTTATTTAATAGATCTGTACTATTATCACTGACTAATATAACCATGAAAAGGAAATTTTGATTTTTTTGAAATTTTTTAAGGGGTTTTATTCTAAAAAAATAAAAATGTAGATGGGAGGTTTTTACGGCGAAGGGGAGGGGGAGGCCGAAAAATTGTGGTTTTAAAATTTGGGCATGAAAAGTAGGGCTTATCAGGGAAAAGTCAGGGAAAGTCCCCGGGAATTTTATTTCTTCAGCTCTGTGGCAACCCTGTTCCAGGATCAAAAGTTTAAAAAAAAGAAAAAACACTGCCCCTTAATCCCTTTCCAATAACCCATTTATTCCAAACATAGGTTTATATAGAAAATAGGGTCAATAGGATCAAGGTCATGGTCAAGGCCACTGTATTAAAATAATTTTTGCTTTCTTCAGGTAACTTCCTCGTTGTCAATGGACAAAGCTGTTCACCAACCTTTATAAAATTGTAGTGCCTGACTTAATTCTCCTGTACTTTTGATGTCATCAAGCATATTATGTTGGCATCAAAGAATTATGATGTTATCAGCATTCTAGAAGAAAATACACATTTGTTTTTTGAAAATGTATGGCTCAAAAAAGAAGAAAAAAAGAAAAAAAAAGACTTGTAAACTAAGTGTTTGATATAAATTTGTGTGACAGGGCTTTTTTCAGGTATCCAGCGGGGCCGAATATCGGCAACATTCCAATGCTACTAGGTACATTTTTCCAATCAAGAAAAGAAAATCCCAAAGCCAAGAAATATATATTTTTTTAACAAATATTTCCAAATAAATTGGTTTTGTTTACATTAACAATTCTTGAGTAAAATTATTGCATGCACTGCCTGAGGTCACAATATAGTATAGTTTAGGTTCTTGATGAAAAAGTGTGTTTTTATGATGTATATAGTGAACTACTGTATGTATTTCAATGGGGCAAATTTCCCTATTTTATCGATTCGGCAATTATTTTTCCCCAATTTTCCATTTTTTTCTGATAAAAAAATCCCAAATTTGTCAGGGGCCTTTTTTTCCCAAAAAGCCTGAAAAAAGCCTGTGTGATGTGATATGTTTGCTTCTACAGCAGGGCTGGAAATAATCTGTAGTCTATTTGCCTGGGGCGATGCTTGAAAACCTGGTTTCACTTTATTTAATGTCTTTCTTGTTGCTAAAAATAAAGTTGATCCCTTGAAAAAAAAAATTTGTTGTCATTAAATAACTTCTTTTGACAATGGACATAATCATTCACCACCATATATAAAATTGCAACTTAATTCACCTGTACTGATGATTTCATCAAATATATTATGAGTCAACAATGAAATTATGATATCATAACGTACGAGAAGATTTAATCGCATAATACGTAACCTGTTATTACTTCCAGTATGTGTCAATTTGTGCACAGCTTCCAAAACAAGTCAGCAAAATAAACCATCCCTAAACCCCCTTAGTTACCGAAGTGTAACCCCCGTTCTCCAATTGTGTTTTGAATCCATCGAGTTTCAGTGGGTACCTTGTGTGTCCCTCTTTCTTGATAGCTTCCTGTGCGCTACAGCTCTCCTTCTTATCTTTTCATAGCCTCGCTGTGTTGTTTTATATTGTTTCTCTTAGTTTTATTCTATATTCGGTAGAATTCCCTATTTCCGTCCCGTATCGGACCTTTGCCTTGTGGGTCACGGGTTCCGTGCTTTCGGCTCCCGTGAAACTGGTTTTTATTATAATTGAGTTTTTGTATATACAGTTGTCCTCGTTTCGAGATTTTTCCTTTTACGGGTTTTCTTCGGTCTTCCCGTCTTTTATTTTTGGCATACATTTGTTTCTTTGTATAGCTATTTAATATTCGCAGTCCCGGGGTTCCCTGCGGACATGTTAAGGGCGTCCTGGGAATTCCCATCAGTCCTGCTATCATGTTCAGGATTCTCTAAAGGGTCGACTCTGCAACCGTTTGCGCTTCGTGGACAGAACAAAATGGAAAAAGCCTCCTCCCGTCGTCATACTCTTCCCGAAACGGAAAGGCCCTCATCTCCTCCTCCTTCTCCGGGTTTCAGCGCTGCTGGGTCAGTCCCTCTCCCCCTCCTAGGAAGAAGGCTTCCCCGCCCCTCTCCGGAGAGCCGCCTTCATACTCCTGGCTCCCTTCCCGGCTCTCCTTGTGTCAGCCCCAGGGAGGCAGTCAAGGAGACCACTCACCCGACCTGATCACCGTCCACCGCAATGACCGTCAAGTACGTGATCGTAGTCATAGCAAAGCCCCGACCGGTCACCGGTCAGGTCTAGCCACCGGTCACCGGTCAAGACCGGTCACCGAACCCCCATCACGGACCGGTCCACCGGGTAAACTGCTCAGGGACCGTTCACCGGTCAGGACCGGTCACCGTCACCGACCACCGTTCACCGGGCACCTGGCACCGGACACCGAACCACTACTCTACCGTCCACCGGTCACCCGGGCAACCGGTCAACCGGGCAACCGGTCCACCGGGTCACTCGTCAACAGCCCCGGTCACCGGTCCACCGGTCATCATTCCCAGGGCACAGGTCATCTTTCACACGGTCACCCTGGTCAACATCGTTCTCAGATACCCAAGACCGGTCATCACCGGTCCATCGGCGAGAATCTGCACAGATCGACGCCCAGTCGCCCATCACGCTAGACGTGTGGGTCGCCGGCTTTCGCCGATTTGTTTCCGAGAATTCGGATTCGAGTTTTTTCAACAGCAGCCCCTGCGGTTTCTCCGCTTCGTCACCTCCTCTTCCAACGTTCAAGGGTGGCCCAAGAAACGTCCCACAAAAACCGTTCCCCGGTCATTCTTCCGCACCCGGTCCCCTAGCTCTGCTACTCGGACCGTCCACCTTTTACGCTCCAACCCGTCTTCGAGGGTTCAAAGTGCGGACGTCTCAGCGCACCCAGACCTTTGACCCTTCCACTACATGGTGGTCCCACATGCTGGGGGAATACGCCAGGGCAGTTCAGCTCTGCCTCCTCCCCCGTCATTCCGGGTGAACCTTCTCTTCTAGAGGGATCTGGTTATCTCAGCCACCAGAGACCCTAGATCATAGACCTATTCCTTTCAGTCTCCTCCCTCCTCGGGTCCACAGGGCTCTCTTCCACACAGCCCCTATGTGCCCTTTTTCCCTCCATTTCATTTCATGGTCTTTTCCCCCTCAGGAGCTCCCCCTTCGCGCCTGAGGATGGTCTCCTCCCTCATTCGCATCCCCCTACTAGTGGGGACCTGCTACGAGTGGACGACTTGAGGATGAAATCTCCCTTCATGCTCCCGAGGAGGACTCTTATATTTGCTGAGGAGCGGTGCCTCTTTTTCTTCCACCCTGGCCGATCCAGCGCTCATTCCGAACCTCGTACTGACAATCCTCTCTCTGATAGGACTACGAGGATTCAACGAGAATCGGTTTTCCCAATGGGACAGGCTGTTCAGAGGTCTTTGCTACCTTCTGCATCATATGCAAACCGGCCCCTCCTCCCTCCCTGAAGAGGTTCGAAGGTTACCTGACCTTGTCGTAAGCCTAAGGAGTCCAATCCAACGAACCGGAGTTACTCCCCTTTCTCGTCCCATGTCGTCGTACGGCTTTGGATTGAATTTTGAATCTACATCCTCCTCTAAGAAGCAGGATCCGGCCTGGTTTATTCGCAACTTCGTACCTTCGTGCCTTTGGGTTTAACCCAAGACCTACAAGTTTCCGAGGGTGATTTTTCTATCCACCCCCCGAAACTGGACCTAGATGCGAGTCGTCTTTCCGGTACAAGTCCCCTCCTCTTTAAACCGCCTTTTTCAGCAGAAGGCCTGGATCGCTGGGAGCAACGCTCCGCTTCTTTCCGGAATCTCGTCGCATACTGACTCCTTCGTGGCCGCTCTTATCGGTCAACTACAACAAAAGAATGCTTTATCCTCTTCCGTCAGGCTTCTTAGAGCCTTAGCACGACGGCAAAAAATTCGATTTTGCTATCTTTTTCTCCCCTCTTCCGAGATACCCCCGGCGTGCCACCAACCCCCCCCAACCTACTTCCTCTTTTTCCTCAGAAAAGCTTATTGGGCCCCTCTTTTTTTCTTCCCCTTTTTGGGCCAATCAAAATACGACCCCCCCAAAAAAGGAAACCCAAATGCACCGTTTCCATCCACCCCGCACCCCATTTCCCCCCCTAAACCCTTACCGAAAAAACCCTTTGGGCCTTTTTCCAAACCCCAAAAACTGGGAAAAGGGGAAACCTAAAATCCCCTTTAAGAGAAACCCCCTTTTCCGGGGGCGCCCCAAAATCGGTCCCACACCACGATTTCCCCCTTTCCATCCCCCCCCCCCCCTTTTTCTCCCTCAAACCAAATAAAAAGGGTGGGATAACCCTAGGGTCTCCTTTCTCCGTTTCCCTTTCCCGACGTTCATTAGGAAAGATTTTTCTCCCCCTTTCCTTAGGGCAGACTCACCATTTCTTTTCATGGGGGGGAAAGACAATCCCCGACCCAAAGGGGTTCCTTTTCTATCGTGAGACAGGGGTTTGGGTTCCGTTCAGTCCCCCCCTCCACAACCCACCTCTCCCTTTCCCTTCTCCCCCAATATCTCTCTCCTCGCCTTTTTCCAATCTTCTAAAAAAAGGACCCAAAAAGGGTCTCGTTTCCCAAAACCTCTCCGGTGGGTTTTAAAAAAAAAAACACCCGTCTCTTTTTCCCAAAAAGGGACGGGGGTTTCGCCGTCAAAAAAACCTTTCTAAACTAAACCCCCTTCATTCCAAGGAACATTTCAAAAGGGAAAAAATTCTCGTTTCGGGGCACCTTTCCCCCCCGGGTCACTGGTTTTTCCCCCCCTGGGTTATCATCCCATTCCAGGGTTCCCAACCCCTTCCTCATTCCAAAACTCCCTTTCCCTTTTCCCCGGAGGGCCAAACTGTTCCATTAAACCCCCTTCCTTGGGGCCGTCTTGGGCCCCCCCAAATCTTCCCCAAAAATTTTGGGTTTCTGGTCCCGGGGTTAATTTTCGCCCACGCCCCGGGCTTATTTGGGACACTTTTTTCCTTCTTCACATGGCCCATCCTCTCTCGACGACTTCGAAGGGACAGCCCTTTTCTCCCGGGGCAGGCTTCAACCTCAATTCCGAAAATGGGAGGGGAATCCCATTCAAGTCAGACAATCTCCGGTCGTCTAATGTTCAAGCGGACCAACTGTCCCGCAGACATTCTCTTCTCTTCCTTCATCTTCTTCCTTCTCTCTCTTTTCACTTTTTTCTTTTTTCTTCTCTTCTCTTCTCTCTTTTTTCTCTTTCTCTTCTCTTCTTCTCTCTCGTCACTTTTCACTACTCTTCCTCCCTCGGAATTGAAGTTACTTCCTCGGATCGCGACAACTCGTTTTTGCGATTTTCGGTCTCCTCTGTCGAACTTTTTGCTACCAGGCTGAACAACGCAGCTTCCGCTGTTGTGTCACCAGTATCGATCACCGGGCTTGGCGATAGATGCTCTGTCTGTAAACTGGGATCATCTATTTGCTTAAGCGTTTCCACCGTTTTCTCTATTCCCTTAGTTCTAAGGAAAATCCTGCGATCTCAGTGCCGATCCTCCTTGGTACGCTTCCACTTTGGCCAACGCGATCTTGGTTCGTGATCTTCTGATCTTCTGGATAGACGATCCTGTAAACTCCCCAGGTTCCAGACCCTTCTGTCACAACGTCCGGAACAGGTCCTTCACGACAATCCCAGCGCTCTTCCGTCCTTCACGCTTGGATGTTAAGCCCAACAGCGAGTAGACAGAAGAAATTTTCGCAACAGTTGCCCTCTAATATTCTCTAAAAGCCATGACAATCTACTCGATCCGTCTACCAGGCAAAGTGGAAGGTCTTCCTGATTGGTGTATCGCACGCAAGGATTAATCCATCAAAGCTCCTGTCAGAGATATCCGCTAACTTTCTAGTTTTTTTCTTTTAAAACGCGAAAAAACTTTCGGTCAGTTCTATCAAGGGTTATAGGTCTAATTATCGAACACGCTTTAAGTTTCACATATCCTCTTTCCTGGTTCTGATCCTTATCTTTCGGAAATTAATTCGTGTCGTTTAAACTGTCTAGGCGTTTCTCGTTCGTTAACACCAAAAAGTGGGATCTTTCTTGTGTTTTACTGCTTCTAACTAAGCACCTTTTGACCTCTTTCTGAGTCTCTCTACTGCACGTAACATGGAAGACGGTCTTTCTTATAGCAATGGCGTCTTCCTAAACTCGTTTGAACTTCATCATGCCTTTTCTAACTGAGGAAGGCTATTACGCTTAACACATCTGATGGCCTCTGTATCTTGAGCTCTTCAACAACCTGGATACCTGCGAAAACCCAGCTGCCCGTCGGTCTGTCCCCCTCCGTAGTTTAATTCCGAGCTTTGCTAGGACTTGCTCAGGAGGAGTCCTATTGGCTTCTTTGCCCCAGTTAGACTTGAAAGTTTTACCTCCAGAAGTTTAATCTTTACGGGTTCGTCGTCTTCGACATTTCCTCCCAATAAAAGGGGGGGGCGAAGTTTCGGCAGCATCACTATTCTCGTTTGGTACCTCAACTATCAAGTTGCCTATTCGGATCTTTCGGACAGGATCTATCCTTTTAAGAATTAGACCACATGAGCTCCGGCTTTGTCTGCTTCTTGGCTTTCTTGAATAAATCTCCCTGGACGATATTTCTCAAAGCGGACTTCTGAAGTCTTCTACTACGTTTCTCCTTTTACTCCGCACACCTGCTAACCAATCACAAAACCTTGTGGATTTGGTCCCATGTATGGATCAACAATAGTTTAATCATCATGTCTGACGCCTCGGCGCTTTGGTCGATTTCCTACTTCGGGTATCGCTGCAATCCAAGGTTCTTGTTAGCAACCTCCCGACTTAACGACGAAGTTTCATTACCAGAAGTAATAACAGGTAACTATTTTATGCTATAAAATGAAATTTTTTGAATAAAATAATTTTTAATTAGTAAATACATACCTGTTATTACAGAGCCCACATCCCTCCCCGCTTGCTGGCGGTTGTATCCCTCGATGGCTTTTCATAAACAATTGGAGAACGGGGTTTACACTTCCGGGTAACTATGAGGGGGTTTAGGGAATGGTTTATTTGCGGACTCTGTTTTGGAAGCTGTGCACAAATAGACACATACCCTGAAGTAATAACAGGTAAGTATTTTACTAAATTTTTTTTTTTTTAAAAAAAAAAATAAATTTTACTTCAAAAAATTTCATTTTTAAACCTGCATGGCTCAAAAAATTGAAGAGAGAGAAATACTTGTAAATATAACGTTAGGGTGACAGGGACGTTTATGATGTCTATAATTGTGTGGTGATTGTCATATTGGTATCAGCTTTTCCTCAGCAACTAATGAAAACTGGTTTCGTGCTATTTGATGTGTTACTTTTTTATACGCCGCCGAGGCGTCGTATATTGGCGTCATACTTCTCCGACCTGTCCGTTCCGTCCGTCTGTACGCCCGTACGTCCATATCTTGTGAACCAACTCCCTCCTACTTTTCTGAATGAATCTTTTCAAAAACATGGTCAATGTCCATTACTATAAGTGTATATGTGCATGAAGTGGCGATTTTCCCGTTCATTGATTTTTACAAGATTGTGTCCCTTTGAAACAATATCTCTGTAGCTGAATGATATTGCAGCCTATGTGAACGCAACTCGCCCTACATTTCTGAATGACTCTTTTCAAAACTTGGTCAGTGTCTTTACTATAATGGTTAGATGTGTATGAAGTGGCGATTTCCGGTTCATAGATTTTACATGAATTGTGTCCCTTTGAAACTTATACTCTGTAGTTGAAATGATATTTGCTAGCCTTGTGAACGCAACTCCTCCTACATTTCTGAATGAATTCTTTTTCAACACTGGTCAATATCATTACTACATAGTAGATGTGCATGAATGGTGATTTTATGGTTCATTGATTTTAGCTCACCTGAGCACAAGCTCAGATGAAGCTTTTAGGATCGGATAATGTCCTCGTCCGTTACCGTTCCGTCCGTTCCCTTCCGTCGTCCACAATTGTTCGTTGTCACTACTATCATCTTCATATTATGACAATTTACTTCAAACTTTACCAACAATGTTAATGACCAAAAATCTCGGCCAAGTTCGATTATGGCTGATACGGAACATTAGTCAGGAGTTTTATGCCCTTTTAAAATTAACAAAAGCCAGATTACACATTGATGCACTCTACATCTTCATTCATGAGCAATTATCTTCAAACTTTATTCAATCGTTTATTAGCCATAAAATCTCGGCCAAGTCTATATGGCTGATATCGAACAATAAGGTCAGGAGTTATGCCCCTTTTAAATTCAAAAAAGCCCAGATTTCACATTGTTTGCACTCTAGCACTTCATTTCATGAGCAATATCCTTCAACTTTATATCATGTTTATGACCATAAAATCTCGGCCAGTATCGATTATGGCTGATATCGGAACATTAGGTCAGGAGTTATGCCCCTTTTAAATATTCAAAAAAGCCAGATTTCACCATTGTTTGCACTCTAGCAATCTCATTCATGAGCAATTATCTTCAACATTATATCAATGTTAATAACATAAATCACGACCAAGTTCGATTTTGGCAGAAATCGTACCATTAGTCAGGAGTTAAGCCCCTTTTAAATATTCAAAAATGCCATATTTCAAGTTGTTTACAACACTACATCTTCATCATTTAGCAATCGTCTTCAAACATTATGGCATGCCTTATACCATAAGGTTTCGATTTGAGTTCGATTATGCTGGACATACATCCATTAGGTCAGGTGTAATGCCCCTTTTAATATTCAAAACATGCCATATTTCACGGTTATTGTTTACACTCTAGCATCTTCAACTTTTGAGCAATCATCATTCAAACATTATGGCAATGCTTATGACCATAAGGTCTCGATTGAGTTGATTATGACTGAAGATCAGTTGATTGGGTCAGGAGTTAACCCCCTTTTTAATATAAAAAATGCCAGAAATCATTTTTTTTTCACTAAGCATCTTCATCTTTTGAGAAATCACTTCAAACTTATGACTTTGTTAATGCCAAAAAGTCTCGATTGATTCAATTGTGGCTGAGATGGGTCATTTAGGTCAGGAGTTATGCCCCTTTTAATACAAAAAATGCAAATTTCCTTTGTTTATTCTCTACCAACTTCTTTTTTTAAAACAATTTTTTTTAAACTTTAAGGCAATGTTTACCCCAAAATCTCACAATCGGGTTAAATTTAAAAATGATATTGACTTGAAAATTTGGATTACCCCATTTCACCAAAAAAAAACCCAGATTTCACTTTTCACTCAAGATCTTTATTTCTTAAGCAATCATTTTTCTCGGTGGGGGACCAAGGGCCATTTTGGCCCCTTGTTATTGATTTTTTCCCTTAAAATTTTGTTCTGAGTGTTGATATTGCACCCCTTGTGAACGTAACCCCTCCTACATTCTGAATGAATCTTTTAAAACTTGGTCAATTCATTACAAATAATAGGAGTTTGTGCATAAGTGGTGTTTTTGGTTATTGATTTTTACAAGGTTTGGCCCCTTGAAACTTAGTCCTGTACGAATTTTTTGCAGCCTTGTGAAGCAATCCCCTACTTTTTCTGAATGAATTTTTTGATATTTGGTAAATGTCATTATTTTAAGGGTAAATGTGCAGAAGGGGCTTTTTTTGGGTTAAATTTTTTTACAAGATTTTTGGTACCTTGAAACTTAGTCTCTGTAGCGTTTGATTTTGCAGCCTTTGTGAAGCAACTCCCCCCTACATTTCTAAATGAATTTTTTCAAAACTTGGTCAATATCATTACTTAAGGGTAAATGGCAGAAGTGGGATTTTCCGGTCATTAAATTTTGCAAGATTTGTGTCCCCTAAAACTTAGTTTTTTAGGGGATTGATATTTCAGTTTTGGGAATGAAATTCTTTATTTTCTGCCCTAATTTTTTTAAAAATTTGGGCAATGTTTTTACTATACTGGGTAGAAGCACAAAGCGGGTTTTGATGTTCATAAATATTTGCAATGTTATGCCTTTCAAAAAACAGGTCTTTTTTAAAACACAACTAAAGTTTCTAAACAGGAAAAAGTGCAAAAGGAAGGATTTTCGGACGTTTTTTTTGCAAGAGTTTGGGGAAAAAAAAAAAGGATTCAAATTGAACTGCTATTTGACCTACTGTCATTTTGGGAGCTTTTTTGGGTTTTCTATCCTGTTCGCTAAATTAATTGGCTTACAGATTCATTATGGGTTATGCTTCAGAATGTTAAAAGCATAATTTAAAAAAGACCCCTCTGGTCTTTATATTTTGGGGGCGGCGTATATTGGGCATCACTGCACCTTGTTTTTTTTGACAGCCTTTAAAAAAGTTGTGCGTGCGTCTAACGGACGTCTTTTTATTTTGGATTTGCTTGATTTTTAATTTTATTATCTTTGTCTCATATTTTCCTATGTATTTTAAAAGAAAGAAATTCAGGTTTTGTCAGTCACAATTGATTTTTATTTTTTGAAAACCCTTTTGCATTTTAAAAAATATATAGATGTACAAGATAAAAAGTTCATAAAATTTTCTTACCTGTCATGCTGAAATGAAAATGAAATATAACAATAGTCCCCGGGGAAATTCGGGTCTTTTTACGAAAAAATCCCTGAACTACAATGGTATTTCATGTTTTCTTAACCTAAATACCTAAGCCCATGTTTTTTTAAAGGGCACCACAGCTTTCAGGTCCCCCAAAACCTGGTTGCTAACTGGTCACCCCCCCCTGGTCTACCTAGGCCATGTTTTTTTAAATGGCCCACAGCTTTTCAGGTCACCTAACCATGGTTGCAAAATGGCCCCACCACCATGGTCACCTTTAAAAAATGGTAGATCATGTCTACTGACCCCATGTTTTCCCTGTTAATTTATTGGAGACCCTGGTTGTGGTCTAAAACAAAACTGGTCAATAGACCTAAAAATCCCTTGGTATTTAGCCCTGGTAACTTAAAAGGGTGTTTTGCCATTTACAAACCATTTGTGTTTTGTAAGTGGGCCAAATAAAATTTTCTATTCCATGTTGCTTTTTAAAACATTTTTTTTACAACTCTCAAAATTTAGAAACTAGTGTGCACTGTGAAAAGCGTACTGCGACCATAAATAATGAAGGAAGGCAGACAGACCAGACTGCATGCTGCGGATGGCTAAAGATTAAGAAAAAAAATTCCCTTGTTTATCATTATAACTTTTTTATTAAAAGGCCCACAATCAAATGGCCGTTTTGTAAATATCACAAATGAGAAAAATGCAAATTAACAATAATGCTAGTGATTTTGGGGTGTATTTTACAAGTTTGTTCATCCCAAATGCTTACCAATAGATTTGATTGTTTGTGAAAAAAAAAATGAATCATTTAGATTTTTTTATAGTTCAAATGATGAAATAAACATTTTTTAAAAAAAAGCACTACATGTATATGGAAACTAAAACAAAAATAATTTTCCAATAGCATCTTTCGTATAAACATACAAGGGGTCAATTAAGGACTTTTCATTTTTTTCTTAACTTGCAGAAGCGAGTATGAAACAAAACGTATACCTATATGACAAACAGAAAACCAAAAAATTTTTTGCCAACTGTATTCAGCTAATAGAAAATTGTTTCGTGACAAGTAATTCTCTTTTCTGCGACAAAAAATTCTCAAGAAAATTAATTCCAACATACAGTACCACTCGGGGCTGCCCCAAAATAGACACTTTTCATGTTTTACTTTGCATCCATTACGCATAAAAACTTTTTTTACATGTTTAACCATTCATTTGCAATATTTGATATACAAATCATGGGGGTAAATCTAATCCTTTTTAAATTTCAATATATTTTCTAAACTCAGCGTAAAGTTCTAAGCTTTTTTCCCAAATCAACACAAATTTTTTGGCATTTAGCATTCTAAACTAGAACGTGTTTTGGTAAAAAAAATGCCCCCAGCTCAAACTCTTTCGAAAACAATATTTCAAAAAATGTTTCCATTCACCAGTTAGGACAAAAAATTGCAAAAAAATTGAAAAACACGTTATATAATTTTGACAGAGTCTGGCATTTTGTAATTGTGAAAAATATAATTTGGCAAGTCATTGCTATATTGTAATAAGTTGAAAAATATTCAACATTAAAAAAATATATAAATCAAGACTTTACCGAACCCAAGACCCCAAACTCCATCCAAATTTAAAGGATCACCATGGTAGTTCCTTGAAAAATATGAACATTGGTAAAAAAAACAAAGGCTATAAAAAAGTGTAAAAAGATTTTTGTCATGAAATTCTCCCTTCCCTTATCGAAATAAAAAGGGCTTGAAACACCATTAAATTTACCATTTTTTTTTTGGGCAAAACCAAAGGAGCAAAACCCCTTGAAGGCCCATTAAAAGTTTTAAATCTCAAATAGTGAAATCATTAAAACTCCATCAAAAACCTTTAAAAATTTCAATTAAAAACACCATTAAACCCCCATTGAAATGAGCCAATATGAAAAGAGCTCTATTTAAAAAAAAATGAAAAAAAATTTTTTTCAATGGTATCCAATGGGGGTTTTAAAATGGAATAAAATTGTTTTTCAAGGTATTTGGTGGTGTCTTTTTACTAAAATAATGGGAATAAATGTTTTAAAATGAAATATCAATCCCTTAAATGGTAATTAAGGGAAAATTCAATGGGCCAAAAAATACCATGCAAGATTTTGGGGGTGGACCGGGATTTAAACAAAAACATGGCGGGATACAAAATAATTTTTATTCATGTCTCACCCCGTACAAAGTCTAAACAATCTTTTTTTTTTTTAAACAAATTACTTGACTAACATGGTTATTTTTTTCCCAGTTTTAAAGCAGGCCCGGTTTCATCCTTTTTTAAAAATAAGTTTTTTTTTTTTTCATAATGCACTATAGCCTAGTTCAAGCCCTGAAAACCCTCCTCTTTCCCACCTATTAAAAAAAAAAAACACTTATAACGTTTTTAAAAACTTTTATCCCACCTGTTGGATTTAAATTCATGAAGTCCAAGTTCCAAAGCGATTTTTGAATTCCCCTGACAATGGTCCTGAAGACCCAAGCGCCATGGGTCAGAGATATTTCCCCATTTGAAAGGGGAATTTCCCAAAGTCCTTGTTGACTTCCTGAACATATGTGATTTTTAGCTAAATTTACATTAAAATTCTGCTCATATTCGCAGGACTTCAGTTTTTTCCCCAACATTCTGAAACTTAAAAAAAAAAAAAAAAAAAAAAAGAAAAAATATTTTAAAGTAAAATAACAAGAAGCGCAAACCCTATACCCTCCTTTGTATTTAAACTTTGTTTTATCGATTTGATCATTTCCTTATTCCCATTCATCCCACATTAATAAAAAAGAGAAGTTCTGAGTGCAGCAATGGAAAAACCAAAATTTTTTCATCATTAAAAAATTCAGAATATTTTTCCATCTTACAATGTCATTTAACAAGGAAAAATTGAGTTCACCCAAATCAAACTCATTGAAATAAAAATGACCCTTTAATTTGAAAATAAGTTTGAGAAATAAGTGCTGTTCACTGCAGCATCACCCCCAAGATATTTGGGCATGACACACCCCCAAAGTTGCATTACCCCCAACACCACGCTGGGACTATTCTAATTTTGGAGCACCAAAAAGGGAGATCATGCCATTTTTTTTTTACAACTTTCATACGTTGCTGCGGGGGACAGAAAAAGGGCCCTTCAGGGAAAAGAAAACCCTTACCACGGGAAAGGTTATTAAAAGGAAAAATTTTTTAATAAATAAAAAAATAAAGGCGTAGCATTGGGGATGTCTCAAGTTGTTCTTTGATTGCGACACTTCATTTTCAAGGATCTTAAAAATTTTTTTTTTTCTCAAAAAATGTATTCTTTCTAAAAGAGTCTATTCCCTTTTTGTAAATCACCATGTCCAAATCTGTGTTGTTTACAAAGTGGCAAGAGGAGGCATCATCCTTTTTGAAAACATGGTTGGACATGTTGCTACACTAAGACTGTTTAGCTGAAATAAAAACAAAAAGTGTGTTAAACAAAATTTCATTTTTTTACAGCAATGACAATGGACAAATAAAAAAATTTTACAGCATTAAAATTTTTAAAAAAATTCCAATACTCCCAGCATTTTGGTCATGAAAAAAATATTCCAACAGAAATTTTTATACCATGTATATCTAAAGGGGTTTAAAACAAAAATTTTTTT
Source organism: Solen grandis (assembly GCA_021229015.1). Lineage (NCBI taxonomy): Eukaryota > Metazoa > Mollusca > Bivalvia > Adapedonta > Solenidae > Solen > Solen grandis. The sequence continues at coordinate 55,589,855 of CM037791.1, read as the reverse complement.
TTTTCCCTTAAATTTTTAAGATCTACATGTAAGATAACCAAGCGATGTTTTTGGTAAACCAAAATGATTTTTTTGCGGATGCACATTTTTTAACGATTTATTGTATATAAAAATGATTCTATAGTATACATTTCGGTATAAAATGAGTGCACACGTGACCAGTGTATCGTCAGAAACCCCCTTGTTTCCACGAGAGGGGCGATTTTTTTCCTGCTCGATTAAAAGGTGCCTGTGGGTCAGTCTATTTATAGACAATTCTCCGGAATACATAGCTTTAATTTAGCTTTTGGGTACAAAATTTATTTTGTTTCGAAAATAAACTTTTATGCTAATTTATTTGTTAATTTTTGGAAGATTTTATATCGAAATTAATTTTAGACATGCCGACATCGGAAGGGTTCCGGGTCCGCGGGGTTTTGGGAATTTAAAAATGGCGGACAAGAGGTTTAGTTTAAAAAGGCAAGTACCCCTTTTGCCGCTTCCAAAATCACAAAGGGCTTCGCCGTTGCAGCTTTTCCTAAAAAGAAAGTCCCAAAGCTTCGCCTCTAAAGAAACCAATGGGAAACCCAGCACCGCGGGTGTTGAAGTGCTACGAGTAATAAATGAAAATGTCGAGCTAAAAATGAAGGGCTGAACAAACAAGTGAACATTGAACGGGTATTTAGCCATTGAATTCAACCACTTATTCGAGTTTATGAAGACAGTAGATACCAACTTGCGGGAACTTTTCTTTTGACGATTCATCGTTTCCGCACCCTCGAAAATGAGAACTTCTCGGAACCGAAGTCTGTGTTAAAAATGCTATCAACAAATTTATCAGGGAGAAATCACAGGCGAAACTAATCCGACCCGAATCTAGGAATAGTTTTTTAAAAAAAGGGCTTGTAAATGATAAATTATGAAATATCAAGGAAATTCACACCCCGGGAAATTTGTGCTCCCTTATTAAAACAGAGTTAACCAAGGATTTGGGACCCCTAAAAAATTTTGGACACAAGCAGATAAAATAAATTGTCTAATTTACAGACTACAATTTCAAAGTACTAGAGTTTTGTTCAACTATTTGTAAGGGGTGTTTGGGGAATCTGAACCTTGGAGCTTGTACAACTCAATAGCCTTGTTAGGAAAAACATGAAAATTTAAATGATAAATGTCAGGGAAGGAGTTCAAAAAAATGACTGGACTCTAAATACACTACCTGCATCAGCACCCCCTGCCTTACAGGACTTATTGTATGGTGAGGGCACTGACTTTAATAATAATTTTAGAGGACCATACCATGAATTTTGGGAAGACGTTGGCAGGGTGGAGGTGGACCCACAAGAGGTTTTTTTGAAGGGGGAAGAGGGAAACCTGGTCCTTACTCTTCAAGAGGCCTGGGCAGACCAAGTTATTCTGCGTGTGCAGTGGGCGTACCTGCCCCGTCAAGCCTATCAAAAAACCCCAAACCAAGAAAAGCAATAGAGGTGAGTGATTTCGTGCTGGTAGGGTACTTTTTATGTTTATAAATTGGAGAAAGATAATTCTGATGAAGTCATTTGGATATTGTTCAAAACTGAACTTGAGTTCATGAGGGAGTTAATCCAACAAATTTCCCTTGTTTACAGAAGCAAAATTTTTTTGGAAAAGAAATGAATTTATAACTGCAGAGTAGTAAAATTGATAATTGCAGGTTTTTGAGCAGGTTGAACATCATCCAAATGAATTTATACTTCCTTTTTTAGTCCTAAAAAAGGCAATGGTTTTAGAATGATTTTAAACCTTAAAAAACTTTAACAGACATCAATCCATCATTTCAAAATGGGAAAAATTTAAAACGGGTTTAAAGTTAGTTAAAAAACCTATTTTTTTAAGTACGAATACTCAGGGTACAAGTGTTCCCCTAGCTGAGGAAATTTGAGTAAAAAAAATGCGTTTTTTTAAAAAAGACAAACTCACCCGACAAAGCCTTTCCAAAAAAGGGACATGGCCCCAAAAGGGAAAATTTACGAAACTCATGAAACCAGCATGCACTTTGCGAATGCTTGGACAAAAAAATTCAGGTTACATTCGATTCTTTTTAATGGGGGACACATATAACAGGTGTGAGAAAAATGTTCAGACACGTTCATTAATGAATGATTTGGGGTTTTTGGGAAATGAAGAAATAGTTTTTAATCCCAACAAAGAAAATTTACTTTCTTTTGGTAATGATATTGACTCTGAGAAAAAGGGGATCACTCTTCCTCCAAAAAAGGTGGAAAAAAATTGTCCCAAAATGCACAAATTTAAAGACAAGCAGGGCTAAAATAAAGAGGTACAAAAGTTTTGGTCTTTTGGGATCCTCCTTTTTTTGCTGTTAATATGGACCCTTTTTTCTACAGACTACAGAGCGGCTAAAATCTTACTTTCAACAGAATGCATGGGATTTTAATCTTACTGCTTTAAAAATTGTGGGAATAAGAAAAGAACTTTTTTGGTGGAAAAAGGTTTACACAAGCAAGAAAGACATATTTTTCTGTAAATGCGATTTCATTACACTCTATGCAAGCACTTAGTTGGGGTGTTTTTTAAATAAGGTCCATATTTTGGGAATGGGGTAGGGAAGAGGGCCCCCCCCGCTATTAATTTTCTGGGAAATTTTGGCCATTAAATATGCTGTTCAATCTTTTTGAAAAAATCTCTGTATGTTCAATTTTTTTGTAATCGTCTATCACATCATCCAGAATAGGGGGAAAAATTAAGCATTGAACACTTGGGAAAACAAATTTGGTTATGGGCCATTGAAAGAAATCTGGCTCTTTTATTATTCCCGGCCTTTAGAAAGAGGCTGATTTTTGCTCAAGAAACTTCAATGATAAATTTTAAAGGAAATTTTAGTCCTGATAATTTTTTATGTGCCGTGAATGCCTTTGGTATCCGAAATTGACATTTTGCCACAGGTTGAACAAACAGTTGATTTTTTTTCCTGGAGCCCGTCCCGAATGAGGCAATTTATGCTTTTCGTGATTGGTTGGTAAATTTCTTTTTTTGTTTTTCACCTTTTAGGGTTACAGGGGGGTCCTGCGAAGGCAGGGAGGACCATGCAGCGCTCTACTGGGGGCAAACCTTTTGGATATCTAGAATTTTTACAAAGCATCTTGGGATATACCCACAAAACCCCTTTTTTCATCAAAGTGGGTCACACAACTTTAACTTGCCTCAAATCAACAGGGCTCCTCTTTTCAACCCAAAAACATTTTTGCTATTGGGGATACCCGGGGATCCTATAAAGTCAGAAAATTACCAAAAGTCATCGATCATCTGGGATCTTGGGGTAAATCCACCCCAAAAACAAAAGCCACAAAATTTAAAAGATGGGTTTTGTTTTGTGGTAAAAAAGGAAAAAATTATTCATTTCAACCCCTATTTAATGTGTAATTTAATTCTTTAAGAGTTATAATTTTGGTTTAAGTTATGAAACTTTGAAACTGCAAGAATTCTTTATCTATTTATGTGTAAACCCAAAACGGTTATTTTTTTGGCTGTCATCCCCTTGTAGCCCGATTTCTGTTGGGGTATATAATTTAAAAGGGAACTAAACCCCAAATATTCAGATACCTGGGATCTTTTTAAAAATCTGAGATATCTCAAAACCTTAAAGTGGAATCATTGAATTAAAGGGTTTTTATCTTTTAAATTAGTTATGTTTTATTGCTTTGACTCAGCAAGTCCTGCCAGTCTATTGCCCTTTTTAAAACCCTAAAAATATGGAACAGACAAGGAGTATAAAGTTTTTTTATTGGGGGGTTTTTGAAGCAATGAGGAAAGGTCGAGTTTCCTCACGCAAATTTTGAAATATTTTCCCGAAGGGAAATTTGTGTATTAAAAAATTTTTTTGAATATCTCAAAAAAACAAGCATTTCGTGGCACTGAAAAATTAATTTTTAAGCTATATAAAGCCATACAGACATGTGGCATCCCCTAATAAAAAATGGTAAAATTAGTTTTAAAAGGGAAATTTATGTTGAGAAATTCATTCCATAGTACTAGAATGCAGTTACATCCAAGGTCAAAAAGTCGGGGGCCCATAAAAAGAAATCGAAAGTTTGTTGGGCTACTGACAAAACCTTCTCAAGATTTTTTTGACAAACCTTAGAGCTCCACATGACAGTCGTTTCAAGGAGCTGCATTTCAGTAAAAACCACAATCATTCAGGAACATTTATTTGTTTTTTAGGCAAAAGAATTTTTATACTTTGAAAACTCATTTGATACCGAAATTAAGGACTAATAGAAACCCCCAAACAAACTAGACTTTAAAAATTGAAAGTTTCGTTTTTTTAAAGGATTCAGTATCAATTCATTTAAGGGGTCAAATCCCTCCCTCCCCCCCTTTGGTTATTTGCATACTCAGTGCGAGATTTATCCCGAGTAAAAATTCCCCATCCAAAAATTGTGTGTTAAATACTGACAAATAAATACATGGGCCCGGTTTATCTCATTTGATCCCCTTTAAAGATTGCACATAAATCCTTAAAAAACGTCAAATTTTCCCGGTAAGTTTAGTTTGTTTGGGGGATTTTTTCCCCCAAGGCCTTCCTTTTTTAAACCACCCCAGCACAACTGCTCAGGGTGAGCTTTTTTTGATCACCCTTCTCCGTCTCGTGTGGCGTGCGGCTCGTCGTCAACAATTTACTTTAAAAAAGCATCCCTCTGAAAAACCCCTGGGGCAGAATTTTATTAAACTTGGCAGGAATTTCCTTGGGTGAGGCTGTAAAAAATTCTAAAAAAAATTTTCTATGCAGAACTAGGTTGCCATGGCAACCAAAAAAAAAAAAAATGAAAACTTTAAAAATCTTTTCCTTCAAAACTACTGGCCAGATTTTAAAATTATTTGGGACAGATGTTCCTTGGGTTTAACCCCTTACCAAATTGCAAAATTATTCCGACCTAAAAAAACTGGCCGCCCGGGGGGGGGCTTATTTGCCTTATATGTATATAGAGAAACCCTTTTAAAAAAACATCTCCTCGAAACCAAACGGACAAATTTTATTTAAAATTGGCAGGGATGATCCTTTGGGGCCCTTCACAAAAGTTGCTAAAAAAAACTTAACCATGTAGAATCTGGTTTTCCCGGCAACAAAAAAAAAAAAATAATTTTAAAACTTTAGAAATCACTTCTTTAAAACTATGGGCCCGATTTTTTAAAAAAATTGGTACAGATTTTCCCTTGGGGGCAACCTCTACCAAAGTTGCTAAAATTATTTCCCTCGTAAAAAAAAAAATGGCCGCCAGGGCGGGGCTAATTATTTTCCTTTTATGATTAAGGAAAACTTTAAACAACATTTCCCCTGAAACCCCTGGACAGGATTGATAAACTTGCAGGGATATCCTGGGGCAACCTTCACAAAAATTGTAAAATTAATTGTCCAGTAGAACCTGGGTTTCCCTGGCAACAAAAAGAAAAAAAAAAGAAAACTTTAAAAATCTCTTTTTCAAAATATGGCCAGATTTTAAAATAAAAATGGTCGGGTTCCTTGGGTTTAACCTTTACCAAAGTTGCTAAAAAAATTTTTCCGACCGTAAAAAAAAAAATGGTGCCCGGGGCGGGGCTTATTTTCCTTTATTATATGAGAAACCTTTAAAAAAATCTCCTCGAAACCACTGGGCAAATTTGATTAAATTTGGCAGGGATGTCCTTTGGTCAACCCTTTAAAAAAATTGTAAAATAAAATTGATCCATGTAGAACTCTGGGTTTATGGCAAAAAAAAGAAAAAAAAAAAAGAAAACTTTAAAAATCACTTCTTAAAAATACTGGGCCCGATTTTTAAAAAAAATTGGTACAGAGTTCCTTGGTCAAACCCCTACAAAGTTGCTTAAAAATTTTCCCATCCGTAAAAAACTGGCCCCAGGGGCGGGGCTTTTTTCCTTTTATTTAAAAAGGGAAAACTTTAACAACATTTCCCTAAAAACCCCTGGGCAGAATTTTATTAAAATTTGGGAGGAAGATCCCTTTGGGGGACCTTCACAAAATTGTAAATAAAAATTTATCCATATAGAACTCTTGTTGCCATGGCAACAAAAAGAAAAAAAATTGAAACTTTAAAAAACATCTTCTTCAAAACTACTGGCCAATTTTAAAAAAAATTTGGGACGATGTCCCCTTTGGGTCAACCTTTTATCTCAGGTGGGCGATTTAGGGCCATCTGGGCACTTTTTTAAAATTAAGTACATGCTAACCCGGGGCGATATGACCTGCGATCGAATTTTTTTTTTTTTTTTAATTTTCCCGAAAGGTTTAATTTGCACAAAACACAAATAAATTTTATATTTGGGAAAACAAATAAAAAAAATGTGATTCAACTAAAAATGTAAAGGGGTTGTGTTTACAGACGGGCAGAAAATTTCATTCATTTGCAGAAAAAACAAGTCACTTTTTTGCTCAATGGCCAACGTGCTCAAGGTGAGCTTTTCTGACGCCTTTTGTCCGGCGCCGTCGTCCGTCGTCCGTGCGTCCGGCGTCCGCCGTGCGTGCGCCGGCGTCAAAAATTTTCTTTAAACAAAATCTCCTCCCAAACGGGTTGGCCAATTTGAAAATATTTTGCAGGAAGTTTTCCCTTTGGGGAAGCTCTACTAAAGTTGTATAAAGGTTTGGGCCATCGCATAATTAGGTCACGGGGCTAAAAAAAAGATTTTTAAAAAAAAAAATTTAAAAAATTTTTTCTCTGAAACCACAAGGCCCAGCCTTTTTATTTTTTTTGGGATTGCATGATTTATGACTGTTACCCGGATTTACAAATTAGACCCTGGGGGCAAATTGGCCCCCCCCCAGGGGCACTGATTTCACATGGCAAAAGGAAAAAATTGAAAAAATCTTCTTCTCCCAAACCACGGCTACCTTTTTGTTTTGGTTGTGCAAACTTATGGGGGCCCCAAACCCAAATTTTACAAATCATAGCCCCATGGGTAAATGACCCCGCACCCGGGGGTCACTTTTTTTCTAGAGTTTTAAGAAAATCTTAAAAAAACTTCTTCTATGAACCATAAGGCCAGAGCTTAGATTTGGTTTTGCTCATTTATGGGCCCACCAAGATTGTCAAACCCCTAGCCCTAGGTGATAAAGCCCCGCACCAGGGGCACTTGTTTACATAGAGTTTTTTTAAAAAATCTTAAAAAAACTTCTTCCAGAAGCATAAGGCCTAGGCTTAGATATTTGGGAAGAAGCATCATCTTATGGGCCCCAAACCCAAATTTTCCAAAACTGCCCTATGGTGATAAATACCCGCACCAGGGGTCACTTTTTTTTACATAGAGTTATATAGGAAAAACTTAAAAAATCTTCTTCATGAATCCCAAAAGGGCCCAGGCTTAGTATTTGGTATGTAGCATATCTTAGGCCCCACCAAGATTGTACAAAAAAGCCCTATGGGAAAATGAAACCCCCCCACCAGGGGTCCTTGTTTTAAAACAGATTATATAGGGGAAAAACTTTTAAAAAAATTTTTTCCATGAATGCATAAGGGCCCAGAGCTTAGATATTTGGTATGGGGGGCCATTTAGGGGCCACTACCAAGATTGTACAAATCAAGCCCTTGGGGATAAAGACCCCCCACCCGGGGTCCTTGTTTTACATAGATTAAATAGGAAAAAACTTAAAAAATCTTCTTCATGAATCAATAAGGCCCAGAGCTAAGATTTTTTTTGGGATGTAGTGCATCTTATGGTTCATTTCAAAGATTTTCAAAGTTTGGCCCTACGGGAAAAATGACCCTGCGCCCAAATCTTCTCGAAAACCTATGGCCCATTGCTTAGTATTTGGTGTGTATAAATTGGGGTAAAATTTTTTTGATTAAGTTTTAAACAGAATCCTTGTCGTTTTTTAAAAAAAATTGACATCAGTTGAAGCAATGGACTCGGTGAGGTTCAGGGCCTCATGGCCCCCTTTTTTTTTTTTAAAACGTAAATGGAAAGTAATTTCATTACAAACATAATTTAAACTCATAACTAATTAAAATTTTCTTTTCCTTCGTCTAAAATGGATGATCTGCGAAAAAATTGCGAATCAAAAACTTTCACCCTTTTTTTTAACTTTTTGTTGTTTGTCTTTTTTTTAAAATGGCGGATTGATGCACCGCGCGTTATTTTCGGGTTTTTTTAAATTTAAAAGAGGGGGAAATTAAAATCATTACGAAAAAAAATGGGTTTCGAAAAAAAGGTTTTAAAAAATGGGGTTTTCCCAAAAAAAAAACAAAAAATAAGTAAAAAAATTATTAGTGAAATTAGCGTCAATTTTTCGGCACTACTTTTTCCCTAGGATTGTTACAACCTTGCAACAACGTTAAAGCGAGTTTAATTTGAAGAAAACCATTTGTAACCTTTTTTTCGATGCGTAACAGTTTTCCCAAAAAAAAAAAAAAGAAAAGAAAAAAGGGTCACTAAGATTTCT
>CM037791.1:55563636-55581348 GCA_021229015.1 Solen grandis | reverse complement strand
CATGACGTACAGCAAAAAATTTAGTAAAAAATTTAGTGTTCCCCGCTTTTCCACCCCGTAATTTCTTAACAATTGACTTGTTTTTTACAGAATTTTTGGGGTTTTGGGATTTTTTGGGGCAGGATTAATACTTTTTGCAACTTTAAAAAAAAGACCAAGGATCTATGGCAAAAACCAAAGTTTCAAATTTTGGGGACCTAAAATTTTTATTTAAGAAATTCGAACACTACTCAGAAAAGCTAAAAAAATTTTTAAAAATTTGGGAAACCAGAACATGTGTCTTATCAATTTCTTACAGCCCCTGAAAAGACTGACGTCGATGACGTAAAATAAACGCATGACGCGTTAACAAATTTTAACCAAAAAAGTGGGGTTTTTTTTGTTTTTACATCCCTTATCTTTTGACCTTTTTGCATCCTTTTTCACTAAATTTTTGCAAATGCACTTTTTTACTTCAGTCACTTCCTTTCCCCCAAAAAAATCGTAAAGGTAAAGGGCAAAATGTCAGTTGTTGGTGTTTTTATTCGGAAAAGGTTGATTTTTTAAAAAAAGGGAAAAAGATTTCCTGACATGGGACAAAATCTGTAGTGTTTTTTGAAGCCCTTTTCGGGGGTTTTTTTATTTTTTGAAGATGGGGGTTAAATTTGGGGGTTGAGTTATGACAGAAAGGCAAAAAAGTGTATTTTTAAACAAAATTAAAACGCTGTAGTTTCATGAATTTTTGAGCAAAAAATAAAGATTTTTTCGGGATTAAAAACACTGAAAAAGTGGTAAATGTTTACGCAGGGAAATACTTTTTTTGGCCCACGTGTTTATAAGGTATGCTTTTTTAAGCAAAAATTTTTTAAAAAACATTTTAAAATGGGAAGTTTAGGTTTGAAGTTAAAAATTTGCACGAATGCCGTAGCCACAATGTGAAAAAATCCTGAAATTTAAAGTGATTCCGTCAACAAAATGGCAGATTTTTTTTTTCATGTTTTTGGGAAAGGGTTTTGTTTTTGGAAAAAAATTTTGAAATTTGAAGGAAGAGAAGAAGGGTTTTTGGGTTGGTTACCCTTACCGGACGGTTTCCCACCGCAGGAAAAAGTGCCCGTGTTGAAAAGGGGAATTGCGATGCGGGTTTGAGAGAATGAGGTGCATTTTAGAATGCAATTTGGTTTTACAACCCGGAACCCATAAGCTAAATTTCCTTTGTTTAAAACAGAAAGTTTCCCATTGGGTTTGTTTTAATTTTTTTATTTTTTTGGGTTTTTCTTTTCCTAAGCAGAAAATTTTTTTTTTTCCCATTGGGTTTTTTTATGTTTAAATTTTTATTATTATTATTATTATTCTTTTCTTTCTTCCCCAACTAAACGCTTATTTTTTATGGGTTTCAATTTCCCGGAAGTTTAAATTTTTAAAGGCTTAATTTTGTTTACGTGAGGAAATTTTTTATTTCAATGATTTTCGCAACCCCATGAGTCATATGACGTCACAGCTAAAAATAGTGAAAAAAAGGGGTTCGCGCTCAAAAAGCCCTCAATTTTTGGTCGGATTTTCTTCAAATTTTCCAATGGAAAATTTGAATCAAAGGGTTTTGCATATCCTGTCAGCTAACCCAAATTTCCCAAAGACCGAAGTTTTTGTGGTGAAATAAAATTCCCACATGGACCGAAAAATTTCCCTTTTAGGGTAAAAAAAGCTTCAGGGATTTAAAAGAAAGTTAAATTATACAGTTTAAGTTTTTGCAGAATTTCTCAAATATTTTGGGGTCATGATGTCATATACGTATGTGACGTCATAAAATACTTCTTTAATTTTTTATTTTTGGACAATGATTTCGACATGATGCCCGTTGTTTAGAATAAAGAAAATTTTGAGTTTTTAAAAACCAAAGATTTGCTTTTTTAACAAAAAGGGACTTCCCGCACCCCATGACGTCACATGGGGGTCACAGCTAAAAATAGGGGAAAAAAAGGGGTTCCCCGGGCTACAGCCGCATTTTTCCTTTAAACCAATTGGACCTTGAAAAATTTTTTTCACTAAGAAAAGGGGACCGGGTTGTGCGGAAAAAAATATGAAAAATTTTTTTCGCGTCTACAGCCTTTTTATGCCGTTTTTCAAATTTCACAAAAGTTATTTATCAGTTGTGCCTGTTTTTTTCCAAATTCGAAAAACCAAGGGTTTTGGCAAAATAAGTTTCGAACAGGCAATTTTAAATTTATAAAAAGGTTCCAATGAAAAAAAAGTGAATTATATTTAGTTCCCGATCTTAAAATTTTAAAAAATGCCCAATGAGTCATGACTCATAAGAAAAATTTTCTTAATTTAAAATTTTTTAAAAAATTTGAAAAATAAAGGGGAAAGGGAAAAAAAAAAGATTTAAGCAAATTTGTTACGATTTTTAAACCCATGATCAAGACGTCACCTAAAAATAAAAAAAGGGGTTTGCGCGCCAACCATTTTTATCCCGGATTTTCCAAAAATTTTCAAGTTTGTTTTTTTCTTAATTTGTATGGGTTTGGCCGTTTTTTTTTAAAAACCCAAAAATTTTATTTTTTAAAATTGGGGAATAATTGAAACAACGTCATTTTTAAATTTAAAATAAAGCCCATTTGGGGAAAAAAAATTTAAAAAATTTTTTATTTTTATTTTGGGGTGTTTAAAATTATTGAAAAAAGGAAAAATATAAACAAAAGGTTTTAAAAAAATTTTTTTTGCTTTTTTTCCCAATAAATTAAAAATATGTTCCCTTAAGTTAAAACATGAATTTTTTAAATTTGGTTTAATTGGGCAACTGGGGGAAATTTAACCCCACTTGCAAATATTAAAAATTTTAACTTTTTGGGCCCAAAATTTTTTGTTTAAATTTTGAAATAGAATTCAATTTGAAAAAATTTTTGGTTTAAAATTTTAAGATTAAAAAGGGTTTTTAAACGCAAAAAATTTAAAAAAATTTAAAAAATTTTTAAATAAAAAAAAATTTTTTGCAAAAAGCTTTTTTTGGAGGGTTTTAAAGTCCAAAATCTCAAAAACCCCTAAAAATTAATTTAATTTGCTTGTGTTTTTTAATTTTACCGGTCCCCCCAAAAAGTTTTTTTTTAAAATGAAAATCTTTTTTTTAAAAGAAAAGTGCCCATTTGGAGAAAAGGGTATTTTCAAACTGATCAAAAAATTTTATTTGAAAAGGGGAAGGCGCGGAACGGGTCTTTTAAAAAAAAAAAAAAAAAAAAAAAAAAAATCAATTTTTTTTAAAAGGGGTTTAGGGTTTTTAAAAATTTGTTAGTTTTTTTTTGTTTTTTTTTTTTCAAGGTTTTTGAAAATAAGCAATTGAAGAAAACGGGGTTTACCCCCCCGGGCCACAAGCCCAAAAGGGGTTATTTGAAACTTTTAAAAGCTGGGAAACAGTTTCAAGCCTTTTTTTTTAAAAAAAATTTTTAGAAACAAAAAAATTTTTTTTGTTTAAGTTATTCTTTCCCCTTTGTAGGCCTGGGAAGTTATTAAATATAAATAAAAATTTTTTCCAAAAATTTTTTTGGCAAACAGAAAAAAAAAGAAAAAATTTTGAAAAGAGATTAATAGTAAGTTTTGGAAAAAAAGGGTTGCCCTTCCCAAATTAGGTTATTTTCCAAAAATGGAACCGAATTAAAGGTTTTCCCACTAGGGGGTTTTAAAATTCGGGTGTGATTAAAAATTTTAGGAAAAAAACCTTCATTTTGGAAACTGGTTTTAATTTTTTTTCTTCTAGAATTTTAAAATTTGTAGGTAAACTCAAAAAAAAATAAGGTATTTTAAAAAATTTTCAAAATGTTTTTTTTCCCTTTTATTAAAATTTTAGAGAGAAAAAAAAAAAAGTTTTTGGAAAAAAATTTTTTAATATTTCAAAACCCCTTTTTAAAAAAAAAATGTTTGCGAACCTCTTTTCTTAAACAATAAAATTTTTTTTATTAAAAAGGGGGCTTTCTTTGCAAAAGCCAAAAGGTTTTTGTTTTTTTTAAAATTTCCCTTTTTTTAACCCTAAAATTTTTTTTTAAAATTTCAAATCGGGAATAAAAATTTTTAAATTTAAGCATGGTTTTAAATTTTATGTTTTCTTCCATCTAAAAACGTCAAAAAAATTTTTCCAAAAGTTTTTTACCCCTTACACCTTTTTGGACCGTTTCATAAAATTTTTCACAATTTTAAATAGCCTATTTTTTCCCGTTCCTTTTTCCAAATTAAAAAAACCAAGGTTCTATGCGAACCAAGATTCAAAAACCAAGCGTAAATTTTTTAAAAACCTTTTTTTAAAACGTTTTTAAAAAAAAGAAAATTTTATTTTAAAATTAAGTTTTTCTGTTTTTTTTTTTAATTAAAGAAAAAAGTATACTCATTTAAAAAAGCATCATTTTAAAAAAAAATTTTTCATTTTTGATGTCAATTTTTCCATGTTCAAAGTAAAACTTAAAAATTTTAATTTGAAAAAAGGCAAAAATTTTGTTTTTCAAAACTTTTATAAGAATTAAAAAAAAAGTTATTTTTTTAAATTTTTGGGGTTTAAAAAGGGAGGGAAGATTCAAGGAAAAGTTTTGAAATTTTCAAAGAATGCTTGAAAAAAATTTTTTTAAAATTTTGAAAGGGAAAAAAGCCTTTTTATTTTTAAAAATTTTCACAAAGTTTATATTTTAAATTTTTTTTCCTTCAAGTTATTTTTTTTGCAAAGAATGAAAAAAGCAAGTCGGGGGAAAAATTTTATTTCAAAAAAAGGCTAGATATTTCCAATTGGTAAAAAATGGGTTTCAAAAGGGTTTTTGGTTTTTTAAAAAATTTTAAGAATTTAATTATGGTTTCCTTTCCAAATTAAAGAAAGTTTTTCGAAATATTGACTTTTGCCATCAAATTTAAAATAGAAAAAATTTTTCCGATTTTAAATTCAATTTTTAAAGTTCCCCCCCCCAAAGGCTTTCATACTATAAATTAAAAATTTGTAATTTGTCTAGTTATTATTATTATTACTTTTCTTCTTCCTAACTAAACGCTTATTTTTATATGTTGCAATAGTCCTAGGACGATGAAATTTTTATGGCTTATTAGTCACGTGAGGAAATTTTGATTTCAATGTTTTCAGCACCTATGACGTCATATGACGTCACAGCTAAAAATAGTGAAAAATGGTGTTCGCGCTCTACAGCCGTCATTTATGGTCGGATTTTCTTCAAATTTTCACAGATGGTACATCTTGAATCAAAGGTGTGCATATCCTGTCAGCTAACCGAAATTCCGAAAGACCGAAGTTCTGTGGCTGAAATAAGATTCGAACATAGGACCGAAAATTTCATTTTAGGATAAAAGAGCTTCAGGATGAGATAGAAAGTTGAAACTGGTATTACAGTTTACAGTTCTGCAGAATTTCTACAAATATTTGAGTCATGATGTCATATGACGTCATGTACGTCATAAGCATACTTCTTAATTTTCATTTTAGGACAATGATTTCGACATGATGCCAGTTGTTCAGAATAATGAAAATTCAGAGTTATAAAAGCAAAGTATTCGCTTTTGAACAAAAGCATCTTCAGCACCCTATGACGTCAATGACGTCCCAGCTAAAAATAGTGAAAAATGGTGTTCGCGCTCTACAGCCGTCATTTATGGTCGGATTTTCTTCAAATTTTCACAGATGGTACATCTTGAATCAAAGGTGTGCATATCTTGTCAGCTAACCGAAATTCCGAAAGACCGAAGTTCTGTGGCTGAAATAAGATTCGAACATAGGACCGAAAATTTCATTTTAGGATTAAAGAGCTTCAGATGAGATAGAAAGTTGAAAACTTACACAGTTTGCAGTTCTGCAGAATTTCTACAAATATTTTGAGTCGTGACGTCATATGATGTCATGTGACGTCATAAGCATACTTCTTCATTTTCATTTTAGGCAATGATTTCGACATGATGCCAGTTGTTCAGAATAATGAAAATTTCAGAGTTATGAAAGCAAACGATTTGCTTTTGAACAAAAGCATCTTCAGCACCCTATGACGTCACATGACGTCACAGCTAAAAATAGTGAAAAATAGTGTTCGCGCTCTACAGCCGTCATTTCTTAACCAATTGACTTGATTTTTTCACAGAATGTATGGATTGGGACTTTGTTGTGCAGGATTATATACATTTTGCAACATTCAAAAAGACCAAGGATCTATGGCTGAACCAAGTTTCGAACTTTGGACCTGAAAATTTATTTAAGTTTACGAAGCACTCGATAAGCTAGAAACTTCAAATTTGGACAGAAACATGTGTCTTATCAATTTCTTACAGCTCTGAAAAGACTGACGTCGTATGACGTAAAATGACGTCATGACGCGTTAACAAATTTTAATCCAAAATGTTAGGGTTTTTTAGCACTACATGCCTTATCTTTTGACCGATTTGCATACAATTTTCACTGAATGTGCAACATGCATCTCATTTACTTCAGTCACTTCCGTTTCCGGAAAATCGTAAAGGTCAAGGTCATATGTCAGTTGTTGGTGTTTTTATTCGGCAAGGTGTATCTCAAAAACGAAAAAGATTCTACCTAGACACTGTGGACAAAATCTGTAGTGATTTGAAAAAACTTTCAGGTGATATTTAGTTTTTAAAGATCGGGGTTGAATTGGTTGAGTTATGACAGAAAGGCGAAAAGTGAACTTTTAACGAAATTGAAACGCTGTAGTTTCATGAACTTTGAGTCAAAAATCATGTTTCTTCAGGATTAAACATGAAAAGTGAAGTGATGTATACTGCAAAGGAATACTTGTTGGTCACTGATTATAACGTCAGCTTTTAACAGAAATTTTTAAAAAAAATTCTATAAAATCGGAAGTTGATGTTTAAATTTTAAATTTGCACGAATGCTAGCTCAATGTGCAAAAAGCCCTGAAAATTTCAAGTGTTCCGTAAACAAAAATGGCATATTCAGTTTTCGGAAGGGCTTGTATATGAAAATTGCAATTTGAAGGAAGAAAAAGAAGGGGTTATTGGGTTGGTTCCCATGGGTTCCCAGAGGAAAGAGTGCCCCTGTTGAAAGGTGAATTGCGATGGTATTTAGGGGAAGAGGGATTTTTGAATGCAAAGGTGACACCAGGGGGCCGTAAGCTTTGTTTTTTTATAACGGGGGGGGTTTTTTATTTTATTTAACCCCCTTTATTGGGGGTTTTTTTGCCTTTCAAAAAAGGAAGCCTTTTGGGTTTTTTTTTTTATTAGGGACTTTTGCCCAAAGAGAAAGTCTATGGGTTTGTTGTTTTTTTTTCCTTTTTTTAATTTTAAAGGGTTTTTTCCTAAAGAGAAAATCCCATTGGGTTTGTTTTTGTTTATTTTTTTTTTTTTATTATTATTAGGGGGAATTTCTTTCCTTTTGGAGAAAGTCATTGGGTTTTTATGTTTATTCTTTTCTTATTATTATTTTTTTTTTTTTTCCTAACTAAAAAGCTTATTTTTCTATTTGCAAAAACTCCCAGGACGATAAAATTTTTTTGATTATTGCCCCTCAGGAAATTTGTTTCTATGATTTTTTGCTATGACGTATATGAAAGTATTTGAAATATGCTACAAAAATTTGTACGGTTAAGCCCTTTTGTGAACGATTTTATAAATTTTACAGTTGTGTATATTAGTTTGTTTGATCCGGTGTCCCTTTTTCAAAATTCGAAAAAGTCCATGGTTTATAGGAATCCCAAAATTTGAACCAAAAGGGCGGGAAAATTTTTAAATGTTTTAAAAACTGTCCCATTTTGAAAGAAAATTGATATTTTGTCGTATTGGTCTCTAGAAGTTTTTTAAATTTTTGAAAAAAATTTTTCAATGAGTCCGTGATATTTTATGATAAAAGTATTTCAAAAATTTAACAAAAATATTTCTAAAAATTTTGAAATTGCGAAGGGCAATGAAAATTTAATGAAAACATGTTTTCAAAGCTGAATTTTTTTTCTATGTTTTTAAAATCTCTATCCCGCCCTATGTTTTTCACACGTGAAATAAGTAAAAAAGTTTGTACGCGGTCCAGACCATTATTAATGAACCGATTTTCATAAAATTTTCCCACAGAATGTGTATATTAAGTTCTAGTTGTGCATCCCGTGCCCGGGTTTCTAAAATTCGAAATTGCCAAGGTTCAAAGCGAAACCAAGATTCAAACCCAAAAGGCGTAAATTTTTAAATGCTTAAAAATCATCCTTTTGAGATAGAAAGTTGATATTTGGTCAGTATGTAGGGCTCTCGGAGTCTTAAAAAAATTTTGAAAAATTTTTATTATGACGTCACGTGACGTCATTATATGAAAAAAATATTACTAACATTAACAAATTATTTCTATATGTTGAAATGGTCGAAGAGCAATAAAAAAAATTTTTTTTAAAGGCAATGTTTCACACGATATAATTTCATTTCAATAATTTTTTTTTAAAACATTGACGTCCCTATAAAAACACCTTAAAATATTCTACAAAAATTTGACGCGGTCTACAGCCATTTTCTTTTAAACCGATGTTTTAAACAAATTTTCACAGAATGTGTTATTAAACGGGTTTTGCATTTTCCCCCTTTCCGTTTTTCAAAATTTTAAAAGACCATGGTTCTATGGGAACCAAGATTCGAACCCAGGTCGTTAATTTTTAAATTTCTTATAAAAACGGTTCCCCCTAAAAGATAGAATATTTATATTTTAACATTGTGTAGGATTTTGGATGACTGAACGATTTTTGGGGGAAAATGAACGTCAAAGTACGTCAGGGGGGGCGTCAATACATGAAAATCTATTTCTAATATTTTTCAAGAAAATTTTATATTTAAAAAAGGTCCAGGGAAAAGGAAATTATATGACATTTTGCTTCAAAAAGTTGATTTTTTAATTTTACAGTTTTTTATATGCCTATGACGTCATATGACGTTTTTCACCCTTTCCCCCTGCTACAAAAGTTTGTACGCGGGCTACAGCCATTTTTTATGAACCGATTTTTATAAAAATTTCACGAAAGTGTAATTAGGGGTTTTTGTTTTGGGATCCCGGTTTTCCGTTCTTCCAAAATTTAAAAATGCAAAGGTTTTTTGGCGGATCCAATATTCGAACCATTGGCGTCAAATTTTAAATACGGAAAAAAATCGTTCCAGATGATTTGAAATCTAAAAATTTTGGGAAATAAATAATCTCCAAATTTCTTTACATTCCTGAAGATGAACGCATTTGCTCATATGACGTCTAAGGTCAAAAATTATTTCTGATATATACGCTAAATTTAATATGTTGTTAACTTCCCAGGACCATGAAATCTTATGGTATATACTTTAGAAATGCTTTAAAATGCAATGTAATTTATATTAATTTGACGTTATATCACATCAGATTTGACGTCAGGACAAAAAGGTTTTACGCGGTGTACAGCCATTATTTTTGGACCGATTTTAAGCAAATTTCAAAGAATGTATATGTAACGCTCTAGTTGTGTATCCCCGGGGCCTGTTTTACAAATTCGAAAAGACGAAAAAAAGGGAATGGTTGTATGGCGAATCCAAGTTTCGAAACATTGACGTCAATTTCAAAAAAAATATAATATCACTTCGAGATGATTTAGAAAGTTGTATTTGGACTGAAAATTTGTCTTTAAGACTTATTTATATTCTGTGAAGATTAACGTTATTTGAGTTATAATGTCAAAAAGAATGTTAATTTTATCTACGCGTTAATTTCTATATGTTGCAAAGTTGCAAGGAGCATGAAAAAATTACTTGATTTATTTAAGTACTTAATATTTCTTTCATTGATTTTCTTATGCCTGTGACATCAAACTTGACGTTGTCTAAACCCCTCTTGTACGTGGTACAGGATGGAATTCGAATTGTAAGCGTTTTTAAATAAATTTGATTTGTAACATAGATTATAAAAGTAGTCCAAGTTAAATAAATCGATATAAAAAAATGATTTTCAGTTACTTTTGCCATTTTCCCCCAAGTTAAACGGTTTATTTATCAAAGTTCATTGAGTTATGGCCATACAAAGCAAGTTAAAGGCTGCAATTTTATATCCCCTTACTTTTTTTTGCTTTTAGTATTTGACAAAAGTAGCAGAAAGTCCTATCATTCGTATCAACGAATGAAATCTAGTTATATTTCAAATTGCTTACAGTCATCGGCGGGGATCTGGAAAAATTGCCGAAGATGAATCTCTTGTCGTCAGCAGCAGCGCAGTAGACTGCGGGCGGAGCACAAGGAGACACAGGTACAGCTTCATGACTGAAACAACCAGCATGACGTCACTTATATGTATGTGTGCTGGTTCCCAGTTTTTCTTCAGACAGTTTGAGAAATAAATGCGATAAAAAACATGGAACTCCTCCTGAGTGACTGAAACAGACTAAAGATCGTCATCCAGCAGAGTATCCACATTGCATCTTTCAAATTTATATGAAAGTACGAAAATTAAAACAGTTTTAAATCATAAGGAATATAATGCAACACACGTTTGGACTTTGCATTTTTCGTTATTTTAGAAATTAAATCTAATGGTTCTATATTGAATACATACAGTGTTCTTAGATAATGCATATGATATGATATAGAAATGCACTAATTCTTATAATGAAACTAAAGAAACACTTATGAAATAATAAATTAATGTACAATAATGTTTTTGCTGGAATTTTATTTCCAATGTAAATCGGTCAACATTCTACCAATTAATCTAAACTTTACACGATATTAATACAATCCATAATTATCCACATAGTATAAACATAAATATAACATTTTTTTTTGTAATGCCCATACCTTGTTCTTTTGTTTAAACTAACAGTTGATCGTAGTCAGGCATCCGTCGGTTTATATACAATTCCCACTGCCACGTGTCATCTCCGTGACTCCATACCAATAGGGCAGTTCCGTGTGACCCACATCGTGATCACCAAGAACTGGTGACATCAGTACGGCCCAGGTCACTTTCTCGTGCAATAACTTACATAACCATGGTGTTTATATAAAATATTTCCCTTTATTTCATATTTGCATAGCTTTTAATATTTAAATTAGAAAAATTCTGATGGGTTTTTTTTTTCGGATAAAGAATAAGGGAATGCGATTTATTTTTCGTCATGAAAGTGCTTTTATGTTCTTAATTTCTTAATATATAGTTTTTTCTTTTAAACACTCCGCTATTCAGGGATGACTATGATACCATAAGTACTTAACTGATTGTGATAGATTATTTGCTCTTTTCATTTTTTATGTAAGAGAATAAACATGAATTAAGTCCATAGGACACGGACGTCCCAAACATTTTTTTTTAGTGAAAATGGTGAAAAACTGGAAAGACAAAAGAAGACGACTTGAAGGTCCAGATGAATGCTGTGACTCTGGCCTCAACCAAGTGATGTGACTAGACATTGTAGCTAGCGGCATGGTTCTTGATCGCGACCATCGTCTTCCTGTAGGGATCATTTGTCATTCCAAAACACGGTAATACAAAACAAAGTAACAGACGGAACACGACTTCAGGGTCAACGAATGTTGTAAACCTTGACCTTCAAGCTAACGACCTGGATATATCGTCTTGTCCTAGGGATCACGTTATTTCAAAACACGACAATGCGATTTCTTGCACGCAACGAACAAGTGGGACACTAAATATATGCCCGTCGCCATTTCATGGCGGTTGCATAAAAACTTTTAATAAGGGGTTGGGCTAGACGTTTTCCATCTTGATTATTATTAGTTCTGTTTTATCATAACCAAATTCATTCTACAGCCAGTGTGTCCATGAAAACGAAACGCCTTATGGCAAAGTAATGTTTGCATTCGCGCATATTTGAACAATTGTGTTATCAACTATAATTTATTCCCAAAATGGATAAAAAGTTAAATTTTTCGTGTGGTCACATTTTAACCATGCCAGATTTTCGTTCCAAATTAACACACAAAAAATGGACTAGATTCACTCAATTCACTTGTCTTCATGTCAGATGCTTTACAAGGGACGATTATGCCGGCAATATAGACTTCTAAATAGGAATGATTACAATTCGGATTACGACTGAATCAAGCACAAATATTGTTCTCGATTGACTCTACTGCACCGGGTGAAATCCACGTGAGATTCCGTTCTGGTGATTTTTCTTTGGCGTAGCTGTCTAATCTCTTTTTTGACCTATTTATGATGATATAAGAGGAGACAAAATAAACATTTTAACGAGTCCCATTGTTTTAAAATGCCTACCTTGGGGGAAAAGGTTACACACAATTGTTGGTTAAATGATAACTGTGCTGAACCGATGTTTCTATTCACGACGACATTTTAATAAATTATCCTGTCTGAAATATAGTTTCTTTAATTGATAAATATATAGCTGATTTATCAAAAACAATTCTTTAGATGCACATTGCAACTGTTTAGGGACGGCTTATAAATATATGCTCAACCAAAAAGTATATCATAGTCCCATATAACCGAAGACGGCCATAGTCCACTTCATTATAAAATGTTTAAGTACTGTTGCAGAGGAGAGGATCCATGCTTTATCTATACTATTTGACTCACAGTATGCAAATTCCTACATCAAACAACATACACAATATGCATTATTACTTAACGCCGCAAAGGCGCATATCTCTTTCAAAAGATATTTCTTGTAAATGTTGCCTCGCTTTCCAGAGGGTTTAGATCGCAGCTAGCCTTCATATAACTTTATTTTGGACAAGTTCCAACCCTGATCACCTCGGTTATCAATTTCACATTTAAGAATTAAAAAAATCAAATCATGGCACAGCTAGGTTGGTTATTGAACCATTTTAAAAATGCATTTTTACGTATGCATAAATCTCTATAGATCTATAACGTATTTATACATGCCGGGAATGCCCTACCTGCTCATGTTTTTTTGTTTTTTGTTTTTTGTTGTTGTTTTATGGTTTTTTTCCCCATGAATTTATATTTTAAATATCTGTTCTGTAATAATAATAATAATGATGATGATATTTATCAATGTGAAAACGATAAAGCAGAATTGTTTTGTAATAACCATAATTTTGAAGAAGATGTAATTGTATTTTTGATGAACTTGACGTACCAATTAGCAGCGATGAGGTAATACATGCTGTTATAAAAATGAAAAGTGGTAAATCACCGGGGCGAGATTGTTTACTGAATGAATATTTTAATGAAAGTGGGGATATATTGGTTTTACTTTTTGTGTCATATATTAATGCAATTTAAGTCTCGGGATTCTTTCCTTATCAGTGGATGGAAGGTGTATTGGTACCTATACATAAAAAAGGTGATGTTAATGTGTCAGTAACTATAGAGGCATTGCGTTGGTAAAGTTGTATGTCAAAGCTTTTTACAGATATTCTAAACAATAGGTTAGAAAAGTTTAGCATAAATGATAGAAACTTTCCGGTGCTTAGATTGGCTTTAAAAGGGGTATGCTGTATTTTTGCGCCAGGTGTTGGCTGCATTTTTGTGAGCTCTCAAAAACTTGCGAAATTATAGTAAATATAGGGTTATGCAAAAAATTGTAAATTATCAAGATTATGTATAAAAGCATAGTGAATGTATATACGACTTTTTCATTTGGAATTTTATTGTGGTTTTCTGGAATTTTGCTTTTAAACTCATTATTAATAAATCAATAGGAAACGCCGACTTTTATCCCAGTTTGTTTTCCCTTTTATAAATTTAGTAACGCCGACATTTTACCCCAGTGTGTTTTACCTTGTTCGATAATGAGTGAACACTTGTCAAGTATCATACAGTACGACAGTGGTACACTACATAGTGTCGCGTGTCTTACACAGCGAGACCTAGCTGGGGCTGTTAAACAGGTTAAAACATCAGGTATACAGTCACAGTAAGGGGATCTTGTGCTGGATGTTCACGAGTATTGCGTTTTTTGGGACACTAACATAGATTTTAATCTTGAAAACATACGAACATTGCCTCATTGTTTCCCCACCACAAATATTTCAAAAAGTCAGTTATTTCTTTCCACAAGAAGCCTAAGACAGTATCTAGGAATTTAATTAGTATTGAAATATGAATTGCCTAAATTAACCAAATCACATAATTTTCTTTCAGTCTGTTGTATAAATCCAAGATCAGTCAAGAACAAGACTATTTCACTTTGTGATTTCAACTATCAAATGATTTTGACATTGTTGCTGTTACGAAACAGGCTGGGAAGCAAAATTGAAAAATCCTGCATTGCTGAATTGGTTCCCACTGGTTATTGCATCAAACATATGCCACGTGATGGTAGACGTGGAGGTGGAGTTGCTCTTATATTCAAATCACCTATTGATATCCTTTTGATTTCTTCAAGTGCTGATCATGAGTTTTCTACTTTTGAATATCTAGACTGCAAAACAAAAGTTAAATAATTACTCATACGTTTTTGCAGTCATAATACAGACCGCCTCCATAAAAAGCAATGGTTTTAATACAAATGAGTTTTTAGAACAAGAATGGCCAACGTTCCTTTCAAGATACGCTACTGATGATAAAAGTGTCATTGTAGTTGGCGACTTTAATTTTCACTTGGACGTCCCAAATAATCGTGACACCTTGCATTTTTAGTATACCCTCAAGTCTTGTGGTATAGGCAGCACGTAAACCCAAACCCTACACATGTAGGAGGACATACGCTTGATGTAGTAACCCACCAGGGATTCAGAAGACATCTTTTCTCAAATTTATTTTTCCCGATCCCGGACTATCAGACTCAACCGGGAAGTTTTTCGTGATCTTACGCTGTGACATTACAGCAAAGTATTTAAGCCAGCACCTATAAGAAAAACCGTTTCTTTTAGGAAAGTTAGTACTATTAATATACAATCTTTTAAGGAGGACATTGTATCATCTGGGCTACAAAATTCTCAGTCATGGTCTTCGATGCTGATGAGTTAGTAAAAACATACATAAATGAATTATCTTCTCTCCTAGAAAAACATGCTCCATTACGTACTAAGACTATAGTTTTGAGGCCCGGACGTGACTGGTACACAGACAACTTCACGATGCCAAACACCATCGACGAAAGCTAGAGCGTAAATGGCGACAGTCAAAACTTATAATAGATCATCAGATATACCGTGAACAATGTGCTCTGGTAAATAATTGCTAAAAAAAGCCAGAATTGCTTATTATACGGACAAAATAAAATCTTCAGGACGAGATCAGAAAAGTTTTTTCAAAATAACAAATCATCTTCTTGACTCGACACTGAAGCGGTTTTACCTTTCTACGGGCATCATCGAAGGAATTAGCGCAGGGCTTTAGTGATTTTTTCATTGACAAAATCAAGGGCATTAGAATGATATAAGGGCAGACATCTCAACAACGAGCGTTCCCGAAGCTGTAGAACCCTCTCGGCATGTTTAATTCTAAAACTGACTGCTTTCTCTTCATTGTCTGAACAGGGTATCAAGCAAATTTAAACGTGAAATCACCAAACAAATCATGTGAACTTGATCCAATACCCATATGGCTGTTGAAATCTTGCATCGATGAACTTTCACCCATATTGCTAAAATCATTAACACATCATTAGAATCAGCGTATGTTCCAAAAAAAGTTTAAATGTTCACGAATACGACCACTACTCAAAAAACCCGGGCCCTTTACCAAAGTGAACTAAAAAACTATAGACCAGTTTCAAATTTACCATTTGTTTCAAAAGTTCTAGAAAAAGCAGTAGACTCACAACTAAGCGTCATTTATCACTGAAAAAACTACATGAACAACATCAATCTGCCTATAGGAATTCCATTCTACAGAAACAGCATTAATTAAAGTCCAAATGAACATGCAATCCTTAGATCAAAATAAAGTCGCCATTTTTGTCCTTCTTGACCTCTCAGCTGCGTTTGATACCACGACCATAGTTTACGCTTGAATCGTTTGAAACATGACTTTGGAATTGAGGGAAAACCACTTTAGTGGATGACGTCTTACTTAGGTGCCCCGGGACCCAAAAAGTTTGTATTGACGGCCCGTTGTCAGAAGCAGTTTTTATGAATTACAGTGTTCCGCAGGGCTCAGTTTTTTGGTCCGAAAAAAACATTATGTATACAAAACCAGTTGGAGCCATCTGCAGAAACCACGGTCTACTTCATCATTTTTACGCAGACGATCTCAACTTTACATAGCTTTCAAACCTACTGATCAAGTTAATGTTGGGAGAAGCTGTTCAGCGTGTCGAGGCCTGCCTGGCAGACATAGTTTCATGGATGCATCAAAACGTGTTAAAATCAACACCAATAAGACTGAAGTAATTCTTTTCTCTTCTAAACACAATGAAAAGCTTGTGGTGATATTTCAATAACCATTGGAGCATCTAAAATACAACCGGCTACTGTTGTTAGAAAAACTGGGAGTTTTTTAGACTCTAGATTAGACTTAGAAGATCACGTAAACTCAGTGTGTCGATCTTGTTATTCAACTTCGCCGAATTAGCCACATCAGACAGTAAACTTACCACTGACGCAAACAAAACGCTTGTTACAGTCTTGTACATCTCGATTGGACTTCTGTAATTCCCGTTTATGGATTACCAAAAAAACCCCTCCAAAAAAATACAGACTGTCCAAAACACAGCGGCTAGATATTACAAAAAACCCACGTTTCAGTTTATATAACCCCCCTCCTTAAAGAGCTGCATTGGTTGCCTGTAGAAGCCCGAATACAGTTTAAGATTTTTAACTCTTACGTTCAAAGCACTACATGGTCAATCACCGGAGTATATTCAAATTTAAAGTTAAAAATTTACAGACCCAGCCGTGTATTAGATCCTAAGACTTTCCCGTGACACTATCCAACTAGAACCCAAAAAAGCGAAATAATGGGACAGATGCTTTACTCTTAGTGCTCCCAAAAATCTGGAAAAATCGTTGTCGGGATTAATACGCCAGTCCAGCAGTTTCGTCTCATTTAAGAAACTCTTAAAAACATACTTCTTTGTTAGATTCTATAGCGATCATTTTAAAAAGGAAAATTACTCGATTTCTGTACTTTTAAAAAACTGTGGATTTTAAACATTTTTAAAGTTGGTTTTCTACACGTTATTTAATGATATTTTCCCCGTTTGCTTCTTAAATTTTTTCAGGGCCTTTTCTTTACTTTAATACTATTTGAATTATGACACTGTTGTTACTTATATTTAAAACACTCTACGCAAAGATATTCTTACCTTATTTTAAGTGTATTTAGTTTCCAAAGGATGGTTTCATTGCATGTATTTTACATCTCTATTTTCTTTTTGTGTTTAAAAAAGATTGTAAAGCACTTTTGAACGATAACATATATGAAAAAAGTGCTTATAAATGTGGTGTTTAATAATAATAATAATAGTGCAACAGTAGATGCCATACGCGGATCCAAGAGGGGGACGGGGGTCGGACCCCCCCCCCCCCCCCCCCCCCCCTTTAGAAAAATTCCTGGATCCCCGTATAGATGCTATGTTATATTGTTACATTCCATTCATAAGTATCTCGCCGAGAAAAAATATTATACATTTGTTATGTAGATTTAAAACGTTGTTTTTGATAGAGAGCGCAGTCCGTCTCGCAAAGCGAGCTCTACGGTAACGCGTGGTTTTTAATTTTTTGTTCAAATACTAACGCTTTGAAAACTTTCGTCAGTCCCCCATTTGAATGGTTACCCCTGGGGAAATCGTTCATGCATGGATTATTTCCCCCGATAAATTCAACTAGTGGGAAATAAAAAAAACAGACAAC